>JAYESA010000017.1:106725632-107033132 GCA_036927795.1 Iris macrosiphon
GGTGATGAATTATTTGCAGTATCAGGTAGAACCCAGCTTACAAAGGAGTTGGTCCCTTAGTACTGTTAGATATACATTTTCCTTGTATGTTTCCTGGGACCAAGTCCAGTAGTTCCTAACAATCGTAACTGAATCTAACAGGAAAGGAGAAGCTCATCTTTCACAATCTGGACAAGATTTTACACCCTATTGGCGTATGTTGTTGCCATTTTCCTATGCCACTGTTTCTGGTGCTGTGGGTTCTTGCTCAGTGTTATTTGCAAAATCTCTGTAAGTCGGTCAATTGAAAAGGAGGTTTAACTTCAACTGAGCTGTGCTGGTACTAGTTCCAGTATGATTTTATTGTTTTTTTTTTATATAAGCTTCGTTGTTCCTGACACCCATTTTCCTCGTGTTCTCGTTGTTGTTCCTCAGGTCTAACATGCTAAGGCTTACAATGAGTAGTAATTATCAGTTTCATAGCTGGTTTACATACTCAATGCTTCTATTATTCTTTAGCACAGCTGGATTCTGGGTAATTGCATATATGAGAAAATGATGGTCTAGTTAATTGGTCAATTCCCCTTTGTTGCCATAGTCGAGGAGCTCTTCTTGTCCATTTTTGTGATTTAATCTTTCTTCTGTCAGATGGCAAGACTGAATGAGGGGTTGTCTCTGTTTGATGCAATCCTTATAGTCCCCATGTTTCAGATTGCATGGACTTTCTTCTCAATCTGTACAGGATTTATATATTTCCAGGAATATCAAGTGAGCCTGCATATGTCTAAACCCACACATATAAGCATACATAAGCAGGAATTTATTACACATTGGCATAGTTTGGCAGGTATTTGATACGTTGAGAATTACGATGTTCATACTGGGCATGACATTTGTGTTCATAGGCATTTCCTTGTTAGCACCTGATGACTCCAAAGGTTTGTTATACAGTATTTTATTTTCATTCTCATTGTATGATCCTGTGGTATATCAAGCTTTCTAATTTCATACAAATCACAGGAGATGATGCAAAAGATTCTTCTTCCACTACTCAAGGCCTTGGTCTAAATAGGTGATGTACTCATACTTCATCCTCATAACCTACTGATACTTGATCATCATATCATCTCTTGTTTTACACTTCTTAAATGAATAGTATGCCTTTTCGATATCTTGAACACGAAAATTTACCTCATCATGTAATTGCAGGTTGTCAATGCTGCAAACAGAAGAGAGTGAAGCAAACGATGTGAAGTCATTCATGTATTCAATACTAGCAAAGGCACAGTATGTCATAGCAAAGGCAAAGGTGACTTGACATGGAAAGAATAAATTTGTTTTTTACGAAGATGGTAGATCTTCTAACTATTCACGTAATGACTCCCTTTCAGGCTGCTTGCTCTCTCTCGGTAGGACTAGGAGAGGAAACTTTAAATGCGTCTTCGGTACTTGTGATGCCAATGGTCTCTTCAAGAACGACAGGCTTTAGAGGAAATGTTTTTGACCGTACAAAGTTCATTCCTCTAAGAAACCCTTGTAGAAGCAATACTTCCATTGATGAAGATGATGATGATGATGATGATGATGAAGACACAGATATGAGGGACAGTAGGTTATTGTTGTCGTAGTGATATATATATATATATATTGGTGGCAATATATGCCATGTCTGCCAACTATATGGCCTATTTTTTCTCTCTTACTTTTGTCTTTGTATTATAGATGTTTATAATTGTTCATAATAGTACTTATGTAATCTAAATTTCTCTTGGTTGGTCAATCAATTTGTTAGCTCGTTATGTGTGGCTTCATTACAGAAAAAGTTGTGCTGTTTGGATCCTAGTATTACTATCACTCAATTATATGTGTAGAGGTATGTATTTAATGTGTAATCTGGACTGCTCAGTTTACTGAAGTTCTGTGAACTATACAAAGCTTAGACGCCAAAGTCTCGACATGAGATTTAAGAACTCACAATTTATTGTAGTTGAATTTTTATACTTCTTCTACTTAGCTATTGTTGTTTTAACATGCATCGGTAAGTACATAACTTTTCCTTCTCATTGCTGTTGGGAGGGAATAGCATGAAGTGCATTTAATCTCTTCTTTAAGCAACTTGTCATGCTAATTAATTTATGTAAGTCAGAATGTTCGTGTATCTCCTTGTGGAGAAATTATTGTATGTGTCGGACGCAGTGCATCTCGTGTGCTTGCACATATAGGGGAAAAAAAGGAAGCATTTCTCTTGCTGCTTCGTTCTGTTTTATTGTGTTGTTATGACTTTATTCTTATTCCCAGTCATCTGGTTGAAGTCTCCTCAGTATAATCCTTCTAAGTAGCTTGATTTTTCAGATTTAGAGGTGGACGGAGCTGACCCTGAGTAAAAGTCTTGCCCTAAATGTGTGCTATGAATTTCTCTGTCCAGGTTCGACACAGTTCTACTGAGGAAGACCTGATCACCTTCTTTTCATATTGCGGGACATTTGACAAAATTCATCTTCAAAGGTAATCTGAACCTTATTTCCACTAGTTTGTTGTCAATACATAGTGAATTCTATTTGTAATCCTTACATCTCGCCATCTGACAGGGATGATGATCAGTCACAGTTGGTCTGTGACTTTCAAACAACCTTATGCCTTTCAATTATGAATATTACCATACAGTTTGTTTCATGAGGGCAGCTATGTGCTCCGTTTTAAGTGATTATTACTTAATAACTAATCCATATTTCATTTAAGCACCTTCCCTTCTTGATGAGAACAAAAATAAATTGATGTATGGGATGATGGTATTTACTCCAAAGTCGGTCTTTGAGAATAACATGCTCTTCTTTGTTTCAAGAGGAACCTCAAGTGCATCTCCCTCAAGGCAAGAGTAGCATGTATGCTCTATGAAGCATATGATTTTGAAACTTAAACCACTCCTAAGTACTCAATATGAGAGATGACACCAATGGATGATAAAACACTAACATCAAATTTGACCTCCCTAAATGTTCTCCAATTCGATTGCAAATTATTGTTCAAGTTTACAAGCACATAAATCTACTAAAAAGTACAAAAGCCTGATAAAAAAAATGTTTGCAGATGGAAACTCAGTAAAACTTAACAACAATGAAGTAATGGAGTAACCCAGTCATAAATAAGGAGCTGATGCACTATTGAAATTCTAACCAGCTTCGTTCTGAACACACCTACTTTATTGGGTCTTGCTCTTCTTAGCTGTAACTGCTGCACTTATTTTCTTCGGGTGTTGATAAGGGCACTGCCAATTTTACTTGGGGCTAGTCCAGGATTGGGGCTAGCCCACTAAAGAGCAACATTTACTCATAGTAGCCCAAGTTTTTACTCACACTAGCCCACTTCTCCAAACCCTCCCCCCGACCGGAGCTTTCCCCTCTCCCGCCGACCCCCTCCCGCCGGCCGATCTCCGCTGTCCTCCTCCTCCTTGTCGATGGCTCCCAAAGTCTCGAAAGAACCAAGGTAGAAATCATCATTCTCCTTATGCTATTGTATTTGAAAAATTGTCCAAAAATTTTAAGAAATCCTCTTGCATGTTGAAAATTTTGAGTTATTTTCTTTCAAATGAGGGCATACTAGTCCTTGGCGGAGTCTAGGATGTAGTTTAGACATAGAAGTCGTTTGGAACATGATTTTAGGACGTACAATGTCGAGACTGCTCGACATTGTCGAGCAGTATCGAGCGGGACTGTAGAATTTCCTACAGTCCCATATAGATTTAGGACTGTAGGAAATTCGACAGTCCTATATATATATAGGACTGTCGAATTTCCTACAGTCCTAAATCTATATGGGACTGTAGGAAATTCAACAGTCCTAAAAGATTAGGACTGTTGAAAAATCTGCAGTCCTGTATACTTACAGGACTGTAGAAATGGCTACAGTCCTGAAAAAAAAATCAATTATTATGTTAAAATATAAATTAATTTTTGTCTGTATATATTAATTTTTGTCTTATAGTCATGCCCCTGGAAAGGACACTGTGGATGAAGAAATGAGAAGACGCCCTACTGCGTCGATGCGTAAGCAACGCACAATGTCGCAAGGCGTCACTATCCGCGAGGCCGAGGCACGCCCTGAAGTGAGGAAACGTCCATTGACGAAGAAGATTGCCACAAAGAGACGTGCTCCTCCTAGTTCTTCCGGTTCTTCTTCCTCCTCCGATGAAGACATGCCAAATGTTCCAAATCGGCCTACTGATGGTTCAGGACCTTCTCAGCCTGCAGATAGTCCTGTCGAGAGTCTTCCAAAAACTCTCGAAAACCGGCCTACTGATGGTTCGGGACCTTCTGAGCAGGCAGATAGTCCAGTCGACACTCGTCCAAACGGTTGCTCTATGTTACCGTCGATCGAAAACCATATTGCATACCAAATATGGAACAATCCGGTAAGTACATTACGTTATGATTAATTTATATATAGTTGTAAGTTCAAAGTTCATTTTACATGGAGGTTTAATTTCATCCAATTGTTGACTTTTCAGCAGAGTGGTCGTATGTTGACGGTGATCAACCATGGCAAAAAATGTAATACATGGAGGTATGAATTATTGGGAGATGATGTGAAGGCAAAAATCAGTCCCACCGGTCTACAATATTTTGGTAGCTACTCATATACGACGGTGGATAATGCACTGATTTCAGCATTTGTAGAACGGTGGCATCCAGAGACCAACACTTTCCATCTACCCAATGGGGAGTTGACGATTACCCTTCATGACGTCCATCATATATTGGGACTTAGGGTTGATGGTCGTCCCATGCAGAATCATACTTTTGATGAATCGAGCATCGACTATTACGACAATATTGTGGATCATGTATCAGGGTGTCTGGGAGTTGATCCCACTAGTTTTACTAGTCTTCGAGAATTCAAGAAGTCCTACGGACTTCCTCTAAAATATTTGGAGGAGATATTCGCTGAGCCGGTCCCTGAAATTGATAATAGCGATAATGTGGCCCGCGGATATATGCAGTTCATCTTAGGGGCAGTCGGCATTACCGATAAGTCTGGAACGTCCATAAATGCCAAATATCTTCTCGATTTGGACAACATTGAAACGGTGGACGAAATTTCTTGGGGAAGCGGTATACTGGCATACCTTTACCGCGAGCTTAGTGCGGCATCCCGTGTGGGTTCGAAGATAATTTTCGGATGCCAGACTCTACTCCATGTATAGATAATTTCAATCCTAGTTTACACTAGGACTGTGGGTTAACTGTATAATTTGCCATGTTGTGACACTATGAGTTAATTTTGGTCAGTGGGTTAACTGTATAATTTCAATCCTAGTTTACACTAGGACTGTCCAAAATTGACAGTGGGTAAACTTTAGGACTGTCACAATTTTGACAGTCCTAGTTTACACTAGGACTGTCAAAATTGTGACAGTCCTAAAGTTATATAAATGTGCATATTGACAGTGAGTAAACTTTAGGACTGTCACAATTTTGACAGTCCTAGTTTACACTAGGACTGTCAAAATTGTGACAGTCCTAGTATCCTGGCAATTTTCTATAATGACAGTCCTAAGTTATTAGTAGCAATGTGCAATATACAATCAAAATCTTCATAACTCTTTTCATTACACAACATACAACATATAGTTCAATATACACTTAAACATACATGGATCAACACAATATACATGTTCACATGGGGCAGTATCAATCGATTAAAATATCAAAGTAGTCGTCCGACATGATTTTTGGATCCTCCATCTTCATCATCTTCTTATAGGCCGCCATTGCATCCATGTAGGGTGTCGTCCATGCGATCGCTTCCTCAGGTGCGTGTTTATACCAAAGCGTAGAAGGTGGCAGAATAGGAGAATGAGCGATCAACCTTGGGATGACGAAGTGTTGTCCGACAAGCCCAATGCAACATAGATTGGATACTCGGTGTTCGGCCGGGGGGGCACACATTGGAAAGAAAGTATTGTTAATACCATGTGAGATAATTACAATAGGTAACTTATACCTATTAGAGAAGACGTAAGCAGCAGGCGGGACATCCATGTAATGCTCTGGTCCGGTTACTGTTTCCGTACAAGGTATGCCTGCCAACAAATCTCCAATAATTTCTTCGTCAAGTATCTGGCTATAGAAGGCTAGTCGCGACTCCAACTCCTCGTACAGCTCTGCCCTAACCTGTCTTCATCCTGCTTCCACTGAATAGCCTAGTTGTCTTGCTAGTGCATGGTATCCACAGTGGCCATCCGCAGGAACATCATCAATAGACCAAATGAAGTTCCGTATCTTAGGTAGGAATTTTTCAATGTATAGACTATAAGAAATAGAAAAGTTTTCAACACCCTCCGCCGTGCCTGCATCTATCGTTTTCTGTTTCTTCCCCCTTCGAATAGTTAGCTTAGGAGTTCGAACAACGGACTTTGCCTCCAAACTGTGTTCGATATGTTCAAATAAGGATGGATCTCTTTTAGTTGACTCCTCCTCCTTCTTTTTGGCTCTACTCTTTCTTGAGTGTGGTCTTCCCTTAGGAGTTCGAACAACGGATGGCTCTTGCAATCGAGTTGTTGCCGGGACTGTAATCTCTTGGATTTTAAACTCAATGGATCTTCTCTCCAGTTCCGATGCGCCACACCACCTTGTGTGAAGTAGTTTAACCGTACCACCTAGGCATGACCCGTAAGTGTCCCTGGAATAGGATGATTGTGTCTTCCATTCTTAACTTTGATTATTCACTTCACATCTTCAACTTTTATAATCAACACCTTCAATGGACAACCACATTTTCTCGTTCCAACATTTTTCTTAGGGATTTCTTTTTCAACAACACCCTTTTTTTATGATGCCTAAACACACCTCCTCTTTCGCATCCAAGCTCAAGATATTTTCGGCTCGACCGAGATCGGATGGATCTTGCAATGACAATAACTACGTTATGTCGTCTCCCAACTTCTCTGCACCACTCTAATGCTTCTTCATGGCTTGCAAATTCAATATCCGTTGAGAAAATATCATCCACATCACCAACAGCAGGATGTACCACAATATCTGAACAAGGTTGGTCCTATAACCAATATAAAATAATATAAAAATTAATAACTTCATATAATTATCCAGGACTGTCACTATTTTGACAGTCCGATTTTTATATAGGACTGTCAAAATTATGATAGTCCTACTTTTAAGTAGGACTGTCAAATTTATGACAGTCCTATATTTATATAGGACTGTTGTCACGACCCGCACCCGGAAAATTGGGCATGAGTCGTGGGTACGTCCAGCCTACGCCGCAGCATCGGCGGTAGAACGCTGTCTAGGTCAACTAACTAAATAAATAATCTCACACAAAAATCGGGCATGACCTCTCCAAAAGGAGGGCAACCACACAATCAAAATATATATATCTGCCGAGATCTCAACTCCAAACGGAGGAGCAATATCATAAAGATAACCACAATATACTCAATCACGAATCTAAGCACGATAAGATAACACAGAGATCTAACAACTATAAAGTCTAACCACCAACTACTACTACAACAACCACAACATCAATAATAATAATAATACAACAATACATCATCCAAAATAATATACAAACAAGGTCTCAATCCAAAACCGGAGACAAATCCGGTGCTAAAAGCTAATAAAAACAACAACAAGATCCTAGTGATCCCGGCTACCAACCCGGAAATCACCTCTAAACTAGAGGGTCCCTGTCTGCACCATCGACAGGCTCAGGTCCATAAAACGTCGGACACCAATCCTCCGGATACTCTGAAAAATATGTCCAGTCAGGACTGGAGCAAGTACATCTCTAACAGCAGTTCCATTTAAATGATAAAAACTATAAAACAGTTATAGCAAGTAGCAAGAAGAATGAAGCAAGTATGAAACAAGAAATATATAAATCACTGGTGCATAAAGGTAAAGATGCATGGGTATCAGAGCAAGATAGTAATAACTGCAGATACAGGAAATCTAAGCTAAAATCAAGTCCGTGCACATGAACGTGTAGTGAGTCCAGCATGAAAAACATGTAGTGAGTCAAGTCCAGAAACATGTAAGTGAGACAAGTCAAGAAATGCATGAGAGTCCAGACTATAAAGAATGAACTCGGTGTCTTTGAAATACTTGTTTCGACATGTAAACGGCTAGGGGTAAGTACGGCTCACCGCGCACTGGGTGCACGGCTGCTATCATTCCAGATTAGACCAGAGGGAGTGATTCCTGATGATGCCAGATAGGAATGTTTACATGTCTACTCGAGTATTTCCCCGCCCCGACTAATACAAGTGGATCCAAGACCCGACACGCAAATCAAGATGAGTCCAGCCTGTACATGAATGATGCCTGTAGTGATGCCTGTAGGTGATGCCAGTAGTGATTCCAGAATAGAGGCCAGAAACATGAAATGTACGTGTCGCAAGTAAATGAATCCAGAAATACCAGTCAGTGTCCCGTGTGGTGCCAGAATAATCAGATGATACTATACTAGAAGCTGAATCATAATAAATATCAGATAATGAAAACTATCAGAGAATGTACTCGCCTGACGTCCTGAGCAACTGGCGATCCGAACTGGTGTCGCAAGGACCTAATGCGAAAAGCAAGGTTAAACAGGGTTCTAATGAGTTAAACAGATATAAAATAATTAAAAAATAGGTTTCTAGGGTCGTTCTAGGTCAAACGGGTCAAACCGGTGAAATCTGGGTGAAAAAGTCAACTCTGGGTCCAAAAAGTCAACTCTAGGTCAAAACTAGGTCAAAAGTTGACTTTGGCGGTCAACCGAGTCAACTACGGTCAAGTCTGGGTCAAACTAGGGTGCTCCTGAAATTCTAGGTCAAACCGAGGTCATTAAGCTAGAAAACTCACAAACTCGCCTCCTTGAGATACCGGGATACCCTCGGTATCCGATACCTCAACCTAGGCTACGCACCCCGCCTAAACCCGCTAAAACCTACGCTAGCACACGTAATTATATATATATAAACATATAAAAATCATTCCAAGACAAATCCTAGGCTATTGCTCAAAAACCCCGCTCGAAACCCAATACCTTAGTTATCTTAAGGTATTGAAATACCTTGGTATCTCAAGATATTGAGGTTTCGCTCTAAAACCCCTCTAACTAGCTATCTAGCTATTGAATATATACCTAGTTATTAATCTAGGCTAGATAATATATATATCTATCATATTTATATATATCTAAGCAGGTATCTACCTATATACATATATATCCACACACATACCCATTAATACCCATTACCTTACTCATAAATATATATACTAACTATAATATATATATCTAGCTCTAGGTATATATATATATATATCTATGCATATAGATATAGGTATCTACCATATCTACCTATCTATCTATCCATAGATATCTATCTATCTATGTATCTACTAACTACCTATCTATCTTATTTACCTAACTATCAAACCCAATATCTAACTAATAACTTAACTATCTACCTATTAATCTACCTATCTATCTAGTTAATATATCTATCTCATATATCTATCTATCTAGCTATGTATATATCTATCCATATAGATCTATATATCTAGCTATCCCTCTACCTATCCATCTACCTATCTAGTTATCTAGCTAACTAGATACCTATCTACTATCTATTCCTCTACCTATCTAGTTATCTAAAACTCTATCTAACTAACTATTATCTAACTATGTATCAATCTATCTATATCTATATATATATACCTCTCTCTAACTCTCCCTCGCATTGATACTGCTGCTGCTAGCTGCTCCTCACCTTGCTGCTGCTCGCTGTTCTGCAAACTGCTGCTGCAGCTACCTAGCTGCTGCCACTGCTTTTGCTGCTACTGCCACTGCTTTTGCTGCTACTGCACCTGCTTTTGCTGCTGCTGCCACTGCTTTTGCTGCTATGCTGCTGCTAGCTGCTGCTACTGCAGCTTAAGCTGCTGCTGCTGCTCCAGAATCTGCCCCCCCCTCTCTCTCAAACACACACACACACACACGCCTATATATACACATATATATATATATCTATATATATATATACATACATCTATATCTATATATATATAACTAAATATCTATATATATATATAACTCTCATCTACACACCCTAACACACACACACTAGCACACTCACACTAATACACACACACACTCACAAACACTCATACACACACACACACACTCACAAACACCCTAACACACACACAACACTATCAACACACACACATAAATATATATACATATCTATATATATATACACACATATATATCTATATATATACACACTAATATATATATATGCATATAAACACTCACACACTCAAACATATATATATATATCCTCACACACTCTCACACTCACTCTCACACAACCTCACACACACACTCTCACACACACTCACAAACACATAACCACACATATATATATAAATATATATATAAAAAAAAACACACACACAAATATATATATACATATATATAAACAAACACAACACAACGCACACCACGCCCACAACGCCCACCAACGCACGCCCAACGACCCCGACACGCCCAAACGCCCAAAAATATATAAAATATAACTTGAAACCTCTAGCACACACTCCCCGATACTAACCCAACGCGCGCACAAAGCCGAAACGAGGAAACCAAGTCGAAATGGCCGTTCGGTCATTTCGACGAACACGTGGTGCGCGGTTCGGAAAACCTCCTGAAACGCACACCAAACGAACTCGGAATCGGCCCAAAATTTACCCACGCGTCCTAAACGATGTCTAGATCCTAGAAAATGCGCTCCCGCGTCGATTCTAGGCCCGTGGCGGAAACGCACACGCACTTAGAATCGGCGACGACGAAAACCCCCAAATTCGCCCGGAACGCCCGTTTCTCCGCGACACGGCTTCCCGTGCCCAAACGGAGACACGCACTCACCCTCACGACACCCGACAACGTCTACCTAGGTCCATCTAACCTAGGGCATCACCCAAAATTGGGCCAAATTCGGATTTCACCCGAAATTGACACAAAACCTAGTGTTAAAGTCTCCAAACACCACCCAACTAGTTCCAACTTCCTCCCACGGGTAGCCTAAGGGTCTAGGAAGGTTCTAAAATATTAACTACACTATATAAAAATAATTACAAGGGGGAAAATCAGGGTTTACCTCTTGGGAGTTGGAATCCCAAGCAAAAATCCCCAAAATGCTCCAAATCCTCCAATCCAAGCTTCCAAGCCTCAAATCCAAGCTCCAACACCAAATCTAGGCTCTACCTACCTAGGTTAGGGAAAGATCTAGGGTTAGGGTTAACTTAGAGAAGAAGGAATGGAAGAAAGAAGAAGAAAAGTGGAAGAAAACTTACTTTGGAGGAAGAAGGAGAAGAAGAAGAAGTGGAGAAGAAGAAGAAGATGAAGAAGAAGAGAAAGGGAGAAGAGGGCTGCTGGTTCCTGCTGTGATCGGGTGTGGGGGGGGGGTAGGTAGGGGCCGGCCATGGGGATTAAAAGGAGATTACAACTTTCCAAATTCCCAAAACGCCCCTACACACTTGGTTTTGGGTTCCGGGTCTCCAAATGCACTCAAACTAGTTCCAAATCTCTCCAACTAACTTCCTAAAAATAAAATAAATATTCTAAGCCCTAAAATAATTCTCACAAGGGTGTGGGCTGGGTCGGACATGGGTCCACTAGGGTCTGACATGGGTCCAGGCTAGCCAAAATCCTAAAACAATCAATAAAAATATAATACAATCAATAATTAATTATAAATACAATTAATTAAAAATAATGCACAATTAACTAAATTAAAAATAAAAAAAAAATACCCGGCTCTGGAAATGGGGTGGTGACAAGCCTATCCTCCTTAGAAAATTTCGTCCTCGAAATTTAAAGTCAATCACACTCCTCTAGGTCAAACCCCCAACAATCAAAGTCAAGAAATCCTACCTAAACAACACACAAGATCAGGGTCCTACTGGTCGTGTTATTACAGTCTCAATCGGGGTCACTATACTATCTACCACAGCACAAGGAAAAAAGTCTAACAGGTACTAATGAAGCACACCACAGGAATGGAAAAGGACAGGAAGAAGAAACAAGAGACAGACCTGCTAACCCGTCATCCGTAGCATCGGCCTCCTCGACCGTCAACGCATAAGCCCTGCCCTGCTGGGGTGTATCCCTCTGCTGGTGCGGGGCCTGATGCTGTGCCACAGATGGCCTAGCTCCAACTCTCTGATCCTGTGCTCCACCCAATGGAGGTGCAGTGGAGCAATCTCGCATCTGGTGAGCAGCGGATCCACAGAACAAACACACCTTCAGCCTTCTCCTACAAACATCCCAGGTGTGTCCTGCCTTCCTGCAGTAGGCACAAGTGGGCGCTCTCTGATCCTGACCCTGCTGCGCTGCCTTCTGTACATAGGGACGCTTAGCTGGTCCCGCACTGCCACTCGCACTGCCTGAATCATCCCTGCCTCTCTTGGACTTGAGCTCCAAGTCATCCTCTGCTCTCTGAGCATCTCCTACTATCTGCTCAAAAGTCGCCTCGCGGTCGCTCCTGGTCAAAGACTTGACCGCCATAACCAAGCCCTTGCGAAACTTCCTCGCCTTGGCTGCCTCACTCAAGCCATCTACAAATCTGCCCAGACGGCAGAACTCCGCTGCGTACTCGTCCACTGTCATGCTCCCTTGGACGAGTGCCTCAAACTGGCTCTCCAAAGCACTGAGCGCCACATCTGGGAAAAACTTCTCCTTAAAAAGCCTCTTGAAAGCCTCCCAAGTAAGCCCTGGCGCTGCGATCCTCGTATCTGTGCGATACCACGTCAAAGCGAGGTCGAACATCTGACTGCCCGCTGCCTCTATCTGCATGATGTCTGGAATCTGTGCCAGCCTGAAGATCCCCTCGATCTGCTCTATCCAGTCATCCGCGTACAGGATCCCTTCTGTACCACGGAACTCCTTGGGCCGCATCCTCTGAAAGTCAATAATACTGCCCGGCCTCGGATGCTGAATCTGATCTGCCTGTGGCTGAACCTGTGCCACCCTATCCACTGCCGTCATGGCCACCTGGTGGGCGTTCTCAATGCCCAGCCTCATCACATCCACCTGACGGTGCTGCACGTCCATCATCTCCCTGAAGAACGCAAACAACTGCGCGGCATCTACTGGAGCAGGAAGTGGTGGAGGAACCACCGGAACGACTGGGGTAGTCCTCGGATCGATAAGTGGAGAAGGATCCCCGAGAGAAACAGAGGCTCCCTCAACCGCAGGAGTGGTGAGTGGAGCGGTAGCAGCTGCCCGAATACGAGCTGGACGAGAGGTAGCAGACCTCTCCGAGGCAACTGCTGGAACGGTACGATGGGATCGTGTCTTCGGAGGCATCCTGAACACAGATCAAAAGAAGTCAATACGGTGCAAGATACGATATCATCAAAGAAGGACATAATATTTCAAAAGAAGCAATTTCAGAATAATTAGATTGGAATTGTTCCTAGTCGTGATTGAGTACACACTCATCCTAGATCCTAGATCCTATAGCAGGCTCGCAGCAGTACAACTAAGTTGTTGTACCACTACGACATCGCACTAATTGCGAATCGAGACCTGCATGGGCCGCCACCAAAAACGTGTCACGACCCGCACCCGGAAAATTGGGCATGAGTCGTGGGTACGTCCAGCCTACGCCGCAGCATCGGCGGTAGAACGCTGTCTAGGTCAACTAACTAAATAAATAATCTCACACAAAAATCGGGCATGACCTCTCCAAAAGGAGGGCAACCACACAATCAAAATATATATATCTGCCGAGATCTCAACTCCAAACGGAGGAGCAATATCATAAAGATAACCACAATATACTCAATCACGAATCTAAGCACGATAAGATAACACAGAGATCTAACAACTATAAAGTCTAACCACCAACTACTACTACAACAACCACAACATCAATAATAATAATAATACAACAATACATCATCCAAAATAATATACAAACAAGGTCTCAATCCAAAACCGGAGACAAATCCGGTGCTAAAAGCTAATAAAAACAACAACAAGATCCTAGTGATCCCGGCTACCAACCCGGAAATCACCTCTAAACTAGAGGGTCCCTGTCTGCACCATCGACAGGCTCAGGTCCATAAAACGTCGGACACCAATCCTCCGGATACTCTGAAAAATATGTCCAGTCAGGACTGGAGCAAGTACATCTCTAACAGCAGTTCCATTTAAATGATAAAAACTATAAAACAGTTATAGCAAGTAGCAAGAAGAATGAAGCAAGTATGAAACAAGAAATATATAAATCACTGGTGCATAAAGGTAAAGATGCATGGGTATCAGAGCAAGATAGTAATAACTGCAGATACAGGAAATCTAAGCTAAAATCAAGTCCGTGCACATGAACGTGTAGTGAGTCCAGCATGAAAAACATGTAGTGAGTCAAGTCCAGAAACATGTAAGTGAGACAAGTCAAGAAATGCATGAGAGTCCAGACTATAAAGAATGAACTCGGTGTCTTTGAAATACTTGTTTCGACATGTAAACGGCTAGGGGTAAGTACGGCTCACCGCGCACTGGGTGCACGGCTGCTATCATTCCAGATTAGACCAGAGGGAGTGATTCCTGATGATGCCAGATAGGAATGTTTACATGTCTACTCGAGTATTTCCCCGCCCCGACTAATACAAGTGGATCCAAGACCCGACACGCAAATCAAGATGAGTCCAGCCTGTACATGAATGATGCCTGTAGTGATGCCTGTAGGTGATGCCAGTAGTGATTCCAGAATAGAGGCCAGAAACATGAAATGTACGTGTCGCAAGTAAATGAATCCAGAAATACCAGTCAGTGTCCCGTGTGGTGCCAGAATAATCAGATGATACTATACTAGAAGCTGAATCATAATAAATATCAGATAATGAAAACTATCAGAGAATGTACTCGCCTGACGTCCTGAGCAACTGGCGATCCGAACTGGTGTCGCAAGGACCTAATGCGAAAAGCAAGGTTAAACAGGGTTCTAATGAGTTAAACAGATATAAAATAATTAAAAAATAGGTTTCTAGGGTCGTTCTAGGTCAAACGGGTCAAACCGGTGAAATCTGGGTGAAAAAGTCAACTCTGGGTCCAAAAAGTCAACTCTAGGTCAAAACTAGGTCAAAAGTTGACTTTGGCGGTCAACCGAGTCAACTACGGTCAAGTCTGGGTCAAACTAGGGTGCTCCTGAAATTCTAGGTCAAACCGAGGTCATTAAGCTAGAAAACTCACAAACTCGCCTCCTTGAGATACCGGGATACCCTCGGTATCCGATACCTCAACCTAGGCTACGCACCCCGCCTAAACCCGCTAAAACCTACGCTAGCACACGTAATTATATATATATAAACATATAAAAATCATTCCAAGACAAATCCTAGGCTATTGCTCAAAAACCCCGCTCGAAACCCAATACCTTAGTTATCTTAAGGTATTGAAATACCTTGGTATCTCAAGATATTGAGGTTTCGCTCTAAAACCCCTCTAACTAGCTATCTAGCTATTGAATATATACCTAGTTATTAATCTAGGCTAGATAATATATATATCTATCATATTTATATATATCTAAGCAGGTATCTACCTATATACATATATATCCACACACATACCCATTAATACCCATTACCTTACTCATAAATATATATACTAACTATAATATATATATCTAGCTCTAGGTATATATATATATATATCTATGCATATAGATATAGGTATCTACCATATCTACCTATCTATCTATCCATAGATATCTATCTATCTATGTATCTACTAACTACCTATCTATCTTATTTACCTAACTATCAAACCCAATATCTAACTAATAACTTAACTATCTACCTATTAATCTACCTATCTATCTAGTTAATATATCTATCTCATATATCTATCTATCTAGCTATGTATATATCTATCCATATAGATCTATATATCTAGCTATCCCTCTACCTATCCATCTACCTATCTAGTTATCTAGCTAACTAGATACCTATCTACTATCTATTCCTCTACCTATCTAGTTATCTAAAACTCTATCTAACTAACTATTATCTAACTATGTATCAATCTATCTATATCTATATATATATACCTCTCTCTAACTCTCCCTCGCATTGATACTGCTGCTGCTAGCTGCTCCTCACCTTGCTGCTGCTCGCTGTTCTGCAAACTGCTGCTGCAGCTACCTAGCTGCTGCCACTGCTTTTGCTGCTACTGCCACTGCTTTTGCTGCTACTGCACCTGCTTTTGCTGCTGCTGCCACTGCTTTTGCTGCTATGCTGCTGCTAGCTGCTGCTACTGCAGCTTAAGCTGCTGCTGCTGCTCCAGAATCTGCCCCCCCCTCTCTCTCAAACACACACACACACACACGCCTATATATACACATATATATATATATCTATATATATATATACATACATCTATATCTATATATATATAACTAAATATCTATATATATATATAACTCTCATCTACACACCCTAACACACACACACTAGCACACTCACACTAATACACACACACACTCACAAACACTCATACACACACACACACACTCACAAACACCCTAACACACACACAACACTATCAACACACACACATAAATATATATACATATCTATATATATATACACACATATATATCTATATATATACACACTAATATATATATATGCATATAAACACTCACACACTCAAACATATATATATATATCCTCACACACTCTCACACTCACTCTCACACAACCTCACACACACACTCTCACACACACTCACAAACACATAACCACACATATATATATAAATATATATATAAAAAAAAACACACACACAAATATATATATACATATATATAAACAAACACAACACAACGCACACCACGCCCACAACGCCCACCAACGCACGCCCAACGACCCCGACACGCCCAAACGCCCAAAAATATATAAAATATAACTTGAAACCTCTAGCACACACTCCCCGATACTAACCCAACGCGCGCACAAAGCCGAAACGAGGAAACCAAGTCGAAATGGCCGTTCGGTCATTTCGACGAACACGTGGTGCGCGGTTCGGAAAACCTCCTGAAACGCACACCAAACGAACTCGGAATCGGCCCAAAATTTACCCACGCGTCCTAAACGATGTCTAGATCCTAGAAAATGCGCTCCCGCGTCGATTCTAGGCCCGTGGCGGAAACGCACACGCACTTAGAATCGGCGACGACGAAAACCCCCAAATTCGCCCGGAACGCCCGTTTCTCCGCGACACGGCTTCCCGTGCCCAAACGGAGACACGCACTCACCCTCACGACACCCGACAACGTCTACCTAGGTCCATCTAACCTAGGGCATCACCCAAAATTGGGCCAAATTCGGATTTCACCCGAAATTGACACAAAACCTAGTGTTAAAGTCTCCAAACACCACCCAACTAGTTCCAACTTCCTCCCACGGGTAGCCTAAGGGTCTAGGAAGGTTCTAAAATATTAACTACACTATATAAAAATAATTACAAGGGGGAAAATCAGGGTTTACCTCTTGGGAGTTGGAATCCCAAGCAAAAATCCCCAAAATGCTCCAAATCCTCCAATCCAAGCTTCCAAGCCTCAAATCCAAGCTCCAACACCAAATCTAGGCTCTACCTACCTAGGTTAGGGAAAGATCTAGGGTTAGGGTTAACTTAGAGAAGAAGGAATGGAAGAAAGAAGAAGAAAAGTGGAAGAAAACTTACTTTGGAGGAAGAAGGAGAAGAAGAAGAAGTGGAGAAGAAGAAGAAGATGAAGAAGAAGAGAAAGGGAGAAGAGGGCTGCTGGTTCCTGCTGTGATCGGGTGTGGGGGGGGGGTAGGTAGGGGCCGGCCATGGGGATTAAAAGGAGATTACAACTTTCCAAATTCCCAAAACGCCCCTACACACTTGGTTTTGGGTTCCGGGTCTCCAAATGCACTCAAACTAGTTCCAAATCTCTCCAACTAACTTCCTAAAAATAAAATAAATATTCTAAGCCCTAAAATAATTCTCACAAGGGTGTGGGCTGGGTCGGACATGGGTCCACTAGGGTCTGACATGGGTCCAGGCTAGCCAAAATCCTAAAACAATCAATAAAAATATAATACAATCAATAATTAATTATAAATACAATTAATTAAAAATAATGCACAATTAACTAAATTAAAAATAAAAAAAAAATACCCGGCTCTGGAAATGGGGTGGTGACAACTGTGGAATATTTGACAGTCCTATATTTATATAGGACTGTCTAATGTTTACAGTCCTAACTCGTGACTGTCAAATTAGGGTTGTCGTTTTACGTACCGTACGTGCTTCGGAACAACCAACTTGTTCTTCGGAACGTCCGGAGTGCATAATTAATGAATTGGACGATCCGACTTCGTCATCGAATATTTTTTCATGCATTGTTCCTACATTAATCAAAATAAACTAAATCTTTTTCGCACAATTCCAAAACTTATTCAACGTAGGTTGTCGAAGACATACCGGAAGAATATTCCTTGTAGTATCACCAAAGTAAAATACTCCTCCAACCACAACTAGCTATTTCCAAATTTAGGTTTGGGCTTGGTGGAAGGAGGGTTTCTTAAGTCTAGATGGAATGCCAAAAATAGAAACTCATTTCACTTTTATACTTTGATGTGGGGTAGCCCCAACTAACTATCAGAGTGGCAAACTTGTAATTTGGGAAATGGACTGTCAAAATTTTGACAGTCCTAACAATTTTTAGGACTGTCAAAATTTTGACAGTCCTTACAAGGGTAGGACTGTCAAATTTGTGACAGTCCTTCCTAGTGGTAGGACTGTCATAATTTTGACAGTCCTGAATATAACAGTGGGCTAGCCCCGAGTAACTTTCATGATGGCAAACTTGTAATTTTTTCTAATTTTTCAATGGACTAACCCCGAGTAAAATGTGTAGTGCCCTTATCAACACCCTTTTCTTCCAGCTCCTTACGGCGATGAGGGTTGGTATGAGAATCCAGAAGCGGTTGGCTGTAACGTAATAGGCCCAATAATACAGCGGGCCCGTCGAGAAGTTGTCGCCCAGTAAGAAGGCAGTTATGAAGTATACCAAGCACCCATATAGCTGGCCAAGTGAGATTGCAAGCTGAAGAGTGTAAGTGTATGGCTTCCTTGACGCTATACGATACCTGTATGAACCACTTGGTAAGGGATGGAGAGAAACAAAATCCAAAGCTGTCATGACCCGCACCTGAAGATTTAGGTACGAGTGCGTGGGCACGTTCAACCTACGTCATAGTATTAACAGTAGAACACTGTCTAACAATATCACTATAATATAGCAACTCTTGCAGTATAATTATCTCAAATCATCTCCAAAAGATGACAAGTAATTGGTGAAATAAATATCATACTCAATCACAAAACTAAGGAGGATAGAAACAAGATGTAATATATAAGTGTCACGCCCCAGTCCCAAAATACCGAGGGACCGGACGCGTGATAATGGCCAGCAGTACGCACCGGTGGACAACCCAATTTAATGGATCCATCAGGGCATACTTAAGCTGTGATATAACAATAAGTAGATCCAGTGGTACACGTCATAGTCTATACTAATCTTATCCAAAACAAATAATCACAGATCAAATGACAGAAATGAAATAAATAAATAACTAACAAATCTCAATAAAAGTGTCTCGGAGAATAATCTGAGTACAAGTCTGCTACATCAATGAAATAGACTGAAAGTAAATAACTAGAAACTGAAATAAATGAGTATCTCAAGCCAATACTCAAGAGAAGTCCTCTGGTACGATCTCGTCCTCAGATCCTGGTTCTGCTCCAATGTAGGCACCTACTCCTGCTAATGCCAATGCTCCGGTCCCGTAAACCTCGGGGTAGATCTCGTCTGTAATATCTGGGGACATAATCCGGATCCAGGTCCTCAGGGGACAGCAAGGTACAGAAAATACAAGCCAAAATAAATGCAGTGCAGTAATAAATGAAATAATAGGGTAAGTAAATAACCAGCTAAGTGATATGCAAATGAGAACATTATTCCATACTCGGGCTGAGACTACTACAGGATCAGTGTCGGAGAAACCCATAGCAGTATTTTCTCGAAGGGCCAGAACTGGTGCCATAGCTCTGTGTCAGAGACTAAGACACATCCAGATGTCAATATATAATATAATCAGCCTTTCATATGGTAATACTCTTCCCACCCAACGAAATCTCACGTCTCATGTCCATGACACGCAGGATCAAGACTAATGCAACAAGTCATACTATATCTAAGAATATAATGTCCAAGACCTGTATCCTATACAGAATCCCCACGAATATCTCGAGAAAATCCTGTCTCATAAATAGTGTCAAGTGTCCTGAGTCAAGCGTACTTGGTAAGACAAGTACAAGAATATATAGTGTCACGAATGTCCATCTCTAGATGACCGTACCCAACACCGCGTGCGGTGTTGGCACCCGACTAATAATCGGACGCTAAGTATGTCACACGGTCCTAGGTTAAGCATGCACAACAATGTAAAAGAATCAAAGAGAATATGTAACAAGACTGCAAAGTTTGGCAAGGTACACTTGCCTGGGGTCCTGGCTCCAACTGTAGCTCTGGTCTCAGTGTGATCTGCAGGTACTACTCCGGTTGCTGAAACAAATATCACCATTAGATTTAGAAAATATCAAATAGCTAGAAACGCCTGTCCTTACGTCCAATTTGAACACAGGGGCAAAAATGACAATTCCGGGTCAAAGCGGGGTCCACATGTGGGCCACTTTGCACCGAAAAGCGTGTCAGGGTCAAAGGTCTCCAAATTCACCAAACTCAGTGAAAACAGGTCAGAAACGCTGATACGAACCCAACAGAACTTTCAGAATTGAATTCCGATGAGCCGATCATAAAATCGCCGTCCAGTGGAGCCTGTGAGGCCCACGATACGCGATTTCGTCAACGTTCTCAGAATCGAACCAAACTTGGGTCACAGGACCAGCGTATTGCTACGAGTCCGATGGCGAAAGTTTTGTCTCGATCCGACGTGTGTACACAAAGTTACAGCGTGTTCCAGAATCGACAAATACGGGACGGTGTCGGCGGATACGCGTTGATTCCGGTGTGCACGCACATCCAAATCAACTTCTGCAAAATCTTACACGTCCGTATCAACGTCGCGCACGTTTCGGTAAAGACCGCGTGCGACCAAGTCGTCCCGTTTGGCGGGGCGCACTCAGTTCCGGGGTGAAACGGGGTATTGATTTTCCTATTTTTGGATCGCGGTTTGCGATCACCACAGGACGCGATGCCCCGAGCGGGTTGCACGGGCACCGAGGGGGTCACACAGGCTACGCAACGCAACTGACGGAATTGAAAACGGGGTTACGAGCAGAAAGTTACGAGTACCTGAACAGGGCTCCGCGAAGACCGTTTCTCACGTGTCCGAGTCGTGTCCGTGTCCTGTGCTGCGTGTCCTGTGTCGCGTTTAGGTTCTAGGGTTAGGGTTAGGGTTTGGATCACAGCGGCTGGGACTGGGGGATTCGTCGGAGGACAGCGGCTCGGGCGGAGGCTCGTCTGCGGCTGCCGGTGGCTAGGGTTGGGGAGATCCGAGTGGAAGAAGAAGGACGAGTCGGCGGAGAGATCTAGGGTTTAGGGGGGTTGCTGCGGGTGCTGGCCACGACGGAGGAGGAGGAAGAGGGAGCGGGGTTGGCCGGCTAGGTGGCGATGGGCGGTCGAGGAGAGTGTGGAGGTGGCTCGCGGCGGAGGGCAGCGGGGAGTTAGGGTGGAGTAGGTGTTCGCCGGAGATGAGGGGAAAGGCGGTGGAGGAGTGGCGTTGGAAGTAGGGCAGCGGGGAAAGGCCGTCGGCGTGCGGCGAGGTGCTGGTGGTGGCGTCGAGACCGGAGGCGGAGGAGAGGATTCGAGGGAGTGAGGCGGCCGGAGGGAGAGGGAGACGAAGGGGCTGCGCTGGCCGGAGGGCAGCGGCTAGGGTTCAGGGCAGGGGACAGCGGGGAGTAGTCGACTAGGGCTGCGGGTGTCGGGCACGGCGGAGGGGGAGCGTCGCGGTGGTCGATGGCGGTAAGATGAGAGAGAGGGGGTGTGCGACGGCGGCGCACGGATCCCGAGACGCATTTATAGGTCGCGCCGTCGCGGAGTCGAGGCCAGTTTAGGATTAGGGTTTCCAATTTGGGTTTCGAGTTTCGGGTCGGGTTGACTCGGATCCGACCCGACCCGACCCGCTAAGCAGGGTTGACCGGGTTCGGTTTGGGTCAGTCAATGGTTTGGTTCACTGTGGTTTATTTGAAATAAACCCGGTTTATTTCTAGTTTTAAATTGGTTTATTTTATAAATAGTTTTTAGGGCTTTAAATGGGTTTCCGGAGTCCAATAAATTCACCAAAAATTACCCCGTGCTCGGTTTTCCATTTTACACCATAAAATATTATTTCCATAATATTTTAATATTAATTAATAGCAATTAAAAATTATTAAATTAGAAAATACCTAGGTTTTAATGACAGAAAAATACCGAAAAAAATTCCAGAAAAATTCTTGAAAAATCAGGGGGCTTACAATCTACCCCCCTTAAGAGGATTGTGTCCTCGCAATCAAAAGAATAACCGGTCAACCGAGATGACACGGTTGCAAATATTATTCGAAGCACATCATGATCAAGGAGAGTCAAGGTTGAGGGTGTAAGAATAATACAAAGGAAAAACTATTTTTCTAAGCATTAAAGGTTATGCAATCTCCCGCATGAAGGAGATTTAGAAGACTACAGTTCAGAAAAATAAATTATCACTTAAAACATATTAGGTTATCAATTATAAAGCATATTCTAGGTTATTAAGCAATTTCAAAATTACTAGGTGACGGCAAGGGTCACGAACCAACATGCAAAAACTAAAACAATACAAGAAACAGAAACTATATAAAAACTTACGCGCATTAGCTACTCCATGCATTTGCGCATCCTCCAAAGTCATCACATAAGCTTGTCCGCGTCCTTGAGGGGGTGCCCTCTGTTGTTGCTGGGCCTGCTGGAAGGGTGCTGGTCGAGGTGCCAAGGGTGGCCTTGGTTGATATCCTTCTGGTGCTGGTAGAGCTTGTTGGTTTGCCCTTGGTGCTCCTTCTTTACGCTCAGGGCAGTCTCTCACTGCATGCTGTCTGGATCCACAACCTAAGCATAGTCCTAACCTGCGTCTGCATTCCCTGGCGAGATGGCCTGCTTTGCCACAGTAGTGACAAGTAGAGAGGACTATTACTTGTGGTGTAGATGCGTTCTGCAGTTGCTGTAGGTGAGGTCTCTTTGCAGATTCTTCTTGTGGTGCTCTGGCTGGTGCTGATGTGGAAGTTCGCTTCAAACTGGTCTCTCTCTTGGTGACGCGCTCCATGCGTCGGGCTGCAGCAAGGAAGTCCGAGTAAGATGTAGGTGCAATGGATCCAATTAATTTCTGTAGCTCGAAGTTTAGTCCATCGAAGAACTTCTCGGCCTTCTCTTCTTCTGTCGGAATCAAGGTAGGGGCGAAGCGACTCAGACGAATAAATTCCGCGTTGTACTCTTCCACTGTCATATTGCCTTGGATAAGGCGGTTGAACTTGTCTCTGAGTTCTGATCAAGCGGTAGCTGGAATGTACATCTCTTGGAAGAGTCTAGAGAACTCCTTCCAGGTGACTCGGTCTGGTCCGAGCCGTGTCTCCTCAGATAGCCACCAGTGATGTGCATTATCCGTCAATTGCATTCTGACGGCAGTCATCCAACGTTCCTTTGGTAGCTCTGCTGCTTCTAATTGATGTCGTATGTTGGTAAGCCACTCATGAACTTTAGTAGGTTCCTCCTTGCCTAAGAAGGTGCGGGGCTTCAGCTGGCGGAAGTCGGTGATAGAGCCCGTCGGTTGTCGGCGAGTTGGTAGGTTGGCCTAATCCAATGCATTTACTATGCTATTCCTCAAGTAATCTGCTTCACGACGTTGAGCTTCTTGATAAATATGCTGTTGGGCCTGCATCATTGCGTAGATCATTTGGAACATCTGCTGCCCGTCCATAGGCTGTCCTGGTGGGAATACAGGCATTGGTGGAATGAACTGCGAAGGCGGTGGGATGTCGTCTCGCCGAAATCTAGGAGCATGCTGATCTGCTTGGCTGCCTTGGTGAGTAGAGGGATCTCCACTCAATGGTGCCACTTCATCTTCTCCGTAGGTGGCTACCGCACCTATTGGTGTGTTTGCTGGAGTTTCGTCGTTTGCTCTTGAATCCATTACTCTGCATCAAAAATAAACTATAAGAGGCGCACAGGAATCAAGGCAAGATGCAAGAAATTTAATTCGAATACAATATAGATATCAAGAACGTTTCAAGCATGTGGATGAGATCCTAAAACTTATTCTATTCTTATTGCAGGCTTGCTCGGTCCCTAAGTTGAAACCGAATAATTTAGTCGTCGACCTGCATGGGCCACCACAAAAACCATGTCACGCCCCAGTCCCAAAATACCGAGGAACCGGACGCGTGATAATGGCCACCAGTACGCACCGATGGACAACCCAATTTAATGGATCCATCAGGGCATACTTAAGCTGTGATATAACAATAAGTAGATCCAGTGGTACACGTCATAGTCTATACTAATCTCATCCAAAACAAATAATCACAGATCAAATGACAGAAATAAAATAAATAAATAACTAACAAATCTCAATAAAAGTGTCTCGGAGAACAATCCGAGTACAAGTCTGCTACATCAATGAAATAGACTGAAAGTAAATAACTAGAAACTGAAATAAATGAGTATCTCAAGCCAATACTCAAGAGAAGTCCTCTGGTACGATCTCGTCCTCAGATCCTGGTTCTGCTCCAATGTAGGCACCTACTCCTGCTAATGCCAATGCTCCGGTCCCGTAAACCTCGGGGTAGATCTCGTCTGTAATATCTGGGGACATAATCCGGATCCAGGTCCTCAGGGGACAGCAAGGTACAGAAAATACAAGCCAAAATAAATACAGTGCAGCAATAAATGAAACAATAGGGTAAGTAAATAACCAGCTAAGTGATATGCAAATGAGAACATTATTCCATACTCGGGCTGAGACTACTACAGGATCAGTGTCGGAGAAACCCATAGCAGTATTTTCTCGAAGGGCCAGAACTGGTGCCATAGCTCTGTGTCAGAGACTAAGACACATCCAGATGTCAATATATAATATAATCAGCCTTTCATATGGTAATACTCTCTCCACCCAACGAAATCTCACGTCTCATGTCCATGACACGCAGGATCAAGACTAATGCAACAAGTCATACTATATCTAAGAATATAATGTCCAAGACCTGTATCCTATACAGAATCCCCACGAATATCTCGGGAAAATCCTGTCTCATGAATAGTGTCAAGTGTCCTGAGTCAAGCGTACTTGGTAAGACAAGTACAAGAATATATAGTGTCACGAATATCCATCTCTAGATGACCGTACCCAACACCGCGTGCGGTGTTGGCACCCAACTAATAATCGGACGCTAAGTACGTCACACGGTCCTAGATTAAGCATGCACAACAATGTAAAAGAATCAAAGAGAATATGTAACAAGACTGCAAAGTTTGGCAAGGTACACTTGCCTGGGGTCCTGGCTCCAACTGTAGCTCTGGTCTCAGTGTGATCTGCAGGTACTACTCCGGTTGCTGAAACAAACATCACCATTAGATTCAGAAAATATCAAATAGCTAGAAACGCCTGTCCTTACGTCCAATTTGGACACAGGAGCAAAAATGACAATTCCGGGTCAAAGCGGGGTCCACATGTGGGCCACTTTGCACCGAAAAGCGTGTCAGGGTCAAAGGTCTCCAAATTTACCAAACTCAATGTCAACAGGTCAGAAACGCTGATACGAACCCAACGGAACTTTCAGAATTGAATTCCGATGAGCCGATCACAAAATCGCCGTCCAGTGGAGCCTGTGGGGCCCACGATACGCGATTTCGTCAACGTTCTCAGAATCGAACCAAACTTGGGTCACAGGACCAGCATATTGCTACGAGTCCGATGGCGCAAGTTTTGTCTCGATTTGACGTGTGTACACAAAGTTACAGCGTATTCCAAAATCGACGGATACGGGGCGGTGTCGGCGGATACGCGTTGATTCTGGTGTGCACGCACATCCAAATCAACTTCTGTGAAATCCTACACGTCCGTATCAACGTCGTGCACGTTTCGGTAAAGACCGCGTGCGACCAAGTCGTCCCGTTTGGCGGGGCGCACTCAGTTCCGGGGTGAAACGGGGTATTGATTTTCCTGTTTTTGGATCGCGGTTTGCGATCACCACAGGATGCGATGCCCCGAGCGGGTTGCACGGGCACCGAGGGGGTCACACAGGCTACGCAACGCAACTGACGGAATTGAAAACGGGGTTACGAGCAGAAAGTTACGAGTACCTGAACAGGGCTCCGCGAAGACCGTTTCTCACGTGTCCGAGTCGTGTCCGTGTACTGTGCTGCGTGTCCTGTGTCGCGTTTAGGTTCTACGGTTAGGGTTAGGGTTTCGATCACAGTGGCTGGGACTGGGGGATTCGCCGGAGGATAGCGGCTCGGGCGGAGGCTCGTCTACGGCTGCCGGTGGCTAGGGTTGGGGAGATCCGACGGAGAAGGTGGCCACGGGTGGTGCAGCTAGGGTGGAAGAAGAAGGATGAGTCGGCGGAGAGATCTAGGGTTTAGGGGGGTTGCTGCGGGTGCTGGCCACGACGGAGGAGGAGAAAGAGGGAGCGGGGTTGGCCGGCTAGGTGGCGATGGGCGGTCGAGGAGAGTGTGGAGGTGGCTCGCGGCGGAGGGCAGCGGGGAGTTAGGGTGGAGTAGGTGTTCGCAAGAGATGAGGGGAAAGGCGGTGGAGGAGTGGCGCTGGAAGTAGGGCAGCGGGGGAAGGCCGTCGGCGTGCGGCGAGGTGCTGGTGGTGGCGTCGAGACCGGAGGCGGAGGAGAGGATTCGAGGGACTGAGGCGGCCGTAGGGAGAGGGAGACGAGGGGGCTGCGCTGGCCGGAGGGCAGCGGCTAGGGTTCAGGGCAGGAGACAGCGGGGAGTAGTCGACTAGGGCTGCGGGTGTCGGGCACGGCGGAGGGGGAGCGTCGCGGTGGTCGACGGCGGTGAGATGAGAGAGAGGGGGTGTGCGACGGCGGTGCACGGATCCCGAGACGCATTTATAGGTCGCGCCGCCGCGGAGTCGAGGCCAGTTTAGGATTAGGGTTTCCAATTTGGGTTTCGGGTTTCGGGTCGGGTTGACTCGGATCCGACCCGACCCGACCCGCTAAGCAGGGTTGACCGGGTTCGGTTTGAGTCAGTCAATGGTTTGGTTCACTGTGGTTTATTTGAAATAAACCCGGTTTATTTCTAGGTTTAAATTGGTTTATTTTATAAATAGTTTTTAGGGCTTTAAATGGGTTTCCGGAGTCCAATAAATTCACCGAAAATTACCCCGTGCTCGGTTTTCCATTTTATACCATAAAATATTATTTCCATAATATTTTAAAATTAATTAATAGCAGTTAAAAATTATTAAATTAGAAAATACCTAGATTTTAATGACAGAAAAATACCAAAAAAATTCCAGAAAAATTCTTGAAAAATCAGGGGGCTTACAATCTACCCCCCTTAAGAGGATTGCATCCTCGCAATCAAAAGAATAACCGGTCAACCGAGATGACACGGTTGCAAATATTATTTGAAGCACATCATGATCAAGGAGAGTCAAGGTTGAGGGTGTAAGAATAATACAAAGGAAAAACTATTTTTCTAAGCATTAAAGGTTATGCAATCTCCCGCATGAAGGAGATTTAGAAGGCTACAGTTCAGAAAAATAAATTATCACTTAAAACATATTAGGTTATCAATTATAAAGCATATTCTAGGTTATTAAGCAATTTCAAAATTACTAGGTGAAGGCAAGGGTTACGAACCAACATGCAAAAACTAAAACAATACAAGAAACAGAAACTATATAAAAACTTACGCGCATTAGCTACTCCATGCATTTGTGCATCCTCCAAAGTCATCACATAAGCTTGTCCGCGTCCTTGAGGGGGTGCCCTCTGTTGTTGCTGGGCCTGCTGGAAGGGTGCTGGTCGAGGTGCCAAGGGTGGCCTTGGTTGATATCCTTCTGGTGCTGGTAGAGCTTGTTGGTTTGCCCTTGGTGCTCCTTCTTTACGCTCAGGACAGTCTCTCACTGCATGCTGTCTGGATCCACAACCTAAGCATAGTCCTAACCTGCGTCTGCATTCCCTGGCGAGATGGCCTGCTTTGCCACAGTAGTGACAAGTAGAGAGGACTATTACTTGTGGTGTAGATGCGTTCTGCTGTTGCTGTAGGTGAGGTCTCTTTGCAGATTCTTCTTATGGTGCTCTGGCTGGTGCTGATGTGGAAGTCCGCTTCAAACTGGTCTCTCTCTTGGTGACACGCTCCATGCGTCGGGCTGCAGCAAGGAAGTCCGAGTAAGATGTAGGTGCAATGGATCCAATTAATTTCTGTAGCTCAAAGTTTAGTCCATCGAAGAACTTCTCGGCCTTCTCTTCTTCTGTCGGAATCAAGGTAGGGGCGAAGCGACTCAGACGAATAAATTCCGCGTTGTACTCTTCCACTGTCATATTGCCTTGGATAAGGCAGTTGAACTTGTCTCTGAGTTCTGATCGAGCGGTAGCTGGAATGTACATCTCTTGGAAGAGTCTGGAGAACTCCTCCCAGGTGACTCGGTCTGGTCCGAGCCGTGTCTCCTCAGATAGCCACCAGTGATGTGCATTATCCGTCAAATGCATTCTGACGGCAGTCATCCAACGTTCCTTTGGTAGCTCTGCTGCTTCTAATTGATGTCGTATGTTGGTAAGCCACTCATGAACTTTAGTAGGTTCCTCCTTGCCTGAGAAGGTGCGGGGCTTCAGCTGGCGGAAGTCGGTGATAGAGCCCGTCGGTTGTCGGCGAGTGGGATGTCGTCTCGCCGAAATCTAGGAGCATGCTGATCTGCTTGGCTGCCTTGGTGAGTAGAGGGATCTCCTCTCAATGGTGCCACTTCATCTTCTCCGTAGGTGGCTACCGCACCTATTGGTGTGTTTGCTGAAGTTTCGTCGTTTGCTCTTGAATCCATTACTCTGCATCAAAAATAAACTATAAGAGGCGCACAGGAATCAAGGCAAGATGCAAGAAATTTAATTCGAATACAATATAGATATCAAGAACGTTTCAAGCATGTGGATGAGATCCTAAAACTTATTCTATTCTTATTGCAGGCTTGCTCGGTCCCTAAGTTGAAATCGAATAATTTAGTCGTCGACCTGCATGGGCCACCACAAAAACCATGTCACGCCCCAGTCCCAAAATACCGAGGGACCGGACGCGTGATAATGGCCAGCAGTACGCACCGATGGACAACCCAATTTAATGGATCCATCAGGACATACTTAAGCTGTGATATAACAATAAGTAGATCCAGTGGTACACGTCATAGTCTATACTAATCTCATCCAAAACAAATAATCACAGATCAAATGACAGAAATAAAATAAATAAATAACTAACAAATCTCAATAAAAGTGTCTCGGAGAACAATCCGAGTACAAGTCTGCTACATCAATAAAATAGACTGAAAGTAAATAACTAGAAACTGAAATAAATGAGTATCTCAAGCCAATACTCAAGAGAAGTCCTCTGGTACGATCTCGTCCTCAGATCCTGGTTCTGCTCCAATGTAGGCACCTACTCCTGCTAATGCCAATGCTCCGGTCCCGTAAACCTCGGGGTAGATCTCGTCTGTAATATCTGGGGACATAATCCGAATCCAGGTCCTCAGGGGACAGCAAGGTACAGAAAATACAAGCCAAAATAAATGCAGTGCAGCAATAAATGAAATAATAGGGTAAGTAAATAACCAGCTAAGTGATATGCAAATGAGAACATTATTCCATACTCGGGCTGAGACTACTACAGGATCAGTGTCGGAGAAACCCATAGCAGTATTTTCTCGAAGGGCCAGAACTGGTGCCATAGCTCTGTGTCAGAGACTAAGACACATCCAGATGTCAATATATAATATAATCAGCCTTTCATATGGTAATACTCTCCCCACCCAACGAAATCTCACGTCTCATGTCCATGACACGCAGGATCAAGACTAATGCAACAAGTCATACTATATCTAAGAATATAATATCCAAGACCTGTATCCTATACAGAATCCCCACGAATATCTCGGGAAAATCCTGTCTCATGAATAGTGTCAAGTGTCCTGAGTCAAGCGTACTTGGTAAGACAAGTACAAGAATATATAGTGTCGCGAATGTCCATCTCTAGATGACCGTACCCAACACCGCGTGCGGTGTTGGCACCCAAATAATAATCGGACGCTAAGTACGTCACACGGTCCTAGGTTAAGCATGCACAACAATGTAAAAGAATCAAAGAGAATATGTAACAAGACTGCAAAGTTTGGCAAGGTACACTTGTCTGGGGTCCTGGCTCCAACTGTAGCTCTGGTCTCAGTGTGATCTGCAGGTACTACTCCGGTTGCTGAAACAAACATCACCATTAGATTCAGAAAATATCAAATAGCTAGAAACGCCTGTCCTTACGTCCAATTTGGATACAGGAGCAAAAATGACAATTCCGGGTCAAAGCGGGGTCCACATGTGGGCCACTTTGCACCGAAAAGCGTGTCAGGGTCAAAGGTCTCCAAATTCACCAAACTCAGTGTCAACAGGTCAGAAACGCTGATACGAACCCAACGGAACTTTCAGAATTGAATTCCGATGAGCCGATCACAAAATCGCCGTCCAGTGGAGCCTGTGGGGCCCACGATACGCGATTTTGTCAACGTTCTCAGAATCGAACCAAACTTGGGTCACAGGACCAGCGTATTGCTACGAGTCCGATGTCGTAAGTTTTGTCTCGATCTGACGTGTGTACACAAAGTTACAGCATGTTCTAGAATCGACGGATACGGGGCGGTGTCGGCGGATACGCGTTGATTCCGGTGTGCACGCACATCCAAATCAACTTCTGCGAAATCCTACACGTCCGTATCAACGTCGCGCACATTTCGGTAAAGACTGCGTGCGACCAAGTCGTCCCGTTTGGCGGGGCGCACTCAGTTCCGGGGTGAAACGGGGTATTGATTTTCCTGTTTTTGGATCGCGGTTTGCGATCACCACAGGACGCGATGCCCCGAGCGGGTTGCACGGGCACCGAGGGGGTCACACAGGCTACGCAACGCAACTGACGGAATTGAAAAACGGGGTTACGAGCAGAAAGTTACGAGTACCTGAACAGGGCTCCGCGAAGACCGTTTCTTACATGTCCGAGTCGTGTCCGTGTCCTGTGCTGCGTGTCCTGTGTCGCGTTTAGGTTCTAGGGTTAGGGTTAGGGTTTCGATCACAGCGGCTGGGACTGGGGGATTCGCCGGAAGACAGCGGCTCGGGCGGATGCTCGTCTGCGGCTGCCGGTGGCTAGGGTTGGGGAGATCCGACGGAGGAGGTGGCCACGGGTGGTGCAGCTAGGGTGGAAGAAGAAGGACGAGTCGGCGGAGAGATCTAGGGTTTAGGGGGTGTCACGCCCTGGCCCCGCCCGGGCCGCCGCTCCGCCCTGCCCCGCCCGTACGGCGAGGAATCAACGAACCGGGCACGAATCACCGTGCCTCGGCGCGCCGGACGCGAATCACCGCGCCCGTCCCGCGGGTGCGAGGGAGGAAGGGGAGCTAATCGAATGGCCCGTTCGAGCTTTCGGGGGACGTGATACCGCACGGGCCTGGGGTTACGCCCGTGCAAGGCCAATCGTTTAAGTTGATAGTTGGCTATCATCGCATCAATCGAGTAAGCAGCGGAAAGGGACTTGTTGTAATGCAATGCATTAGCCAACTGAGTGTTCGGGACAATCGAGGCAACTTGGGTTTCCTTTAGCAAAGGCACACGTTCGTTCCATACATTATGCCCCCTTATACGATAGCATTCTCGAGGCAACAATCGAAACCAGGATTCTGGGTCTTCGGGACTGTGGCACGCCTATCGCTCCCTCGGACGATCCAGTACCTGCGAACAAGTAAACTGTTGGTGGATCAGCACTTTATACAAGTACTGGTGAGATAAATCAACTGAACAGAAACAAGCATTCACTCAAACAGGCACTAAGTAATCATGTTATAAAACATTACATTACTAGTGATCTTTCTAGTTTTTACCTAGGTTCGTTTCATGCAGTTCTAGCAGAGTCGATTTACTTGTTTAGAAACATGTTTGGAAACAGAGTTTCATATTGAATATGCAAGCAAGCAAACCGTTCATGTTTCAGGGTATGCGCAGCATGTCTCGTGCGACTCGAGGGTCTGATGCAAAGCTAGACACACGATGCACATTCTTAGGGGCAGTCACTATCCAAGCCAACACAATGACTTAGCTATATGCAGGGCGGTCCCCGAGTATCTCAGGATCGGCAGCTGGTGAAACAGCATACCAATGACTCTTTATCTGATGCTAGAGGCAGCTGTGACTCATGGTTGCTTTGCACTATCATGGTAGCAGCCGTGACACATGCAGTTCAGCTCTCCACTAATAGCCATTGTCCGACCGCGTGCGAATGCATGGAACACTATCAAATAAACTCTAGTATGTAGACGAGACGAACCATCAGAACAGATATCGTTGTTGCGGGGCAATCCGACTTATCACTTGAACACGTTCAGGCACAGTATGGTTCTCTCGAAGCATAGACGATAGTGAACATGTTCATGCACTCTAAGCAGGCGATACAGGATTCTCGTTAAGCAGACTTGATTCAAAGACAAGCTAGGTGAGTTTGTTCATTAACATGCAAGGCAGGTTCTATCATTCTCTTAAGAAAACATTGCAAGCAAAAACTCAGGTTATTATTAAGGCGTGCAAGAATCAAAGAACGAAGTTCTGCCCACTCACCTTGATACATAACGCCGGCGCGGAGCGGGGCGTTACATACTTACCAACCAACAAAAAGTTTCGTCCTCGAAACTTCAAGGATAAACTTCTCGATATCCCGAGTAGCGATAGTGCCGTCCCTCGCCGTACTCAATCGAAATAATCAAGCAATTCAAGTTCAGGAAACATTTTGCACTTTGAGAATATCTATGGACTTATTGTATGGAATGCTCTTTGCAAAACCATATCGATAATATCTCAGAGTCATAGCAACGGTTTGGGCCAGAGAATCGATTCCGCTCTGATACCATTCTGTCACGCCCCGGCCCCGCCCGGGCCGCCGCTCCGCCCTGCCCCGCCCTGTGCGGCCGGGAATCAACGAACCGGGCACGAATCACCGTGCCTCGGCGCGCCGGACGCGAATCACCGCGCCCGTCCCGCGGGTGCGAGGGAGGAAGGGGAGCTAATCGAATGGCCCGTTCGAGCTTTCGGGGGACATGATGCCGCACGGGCCTAGGGTTACGCCCGTGCAAGGCCAATCGTTTAAGTTGATAGTTAGCTATCATCGCATCAATCGAGTAAGCAGCGGAAAGGGACTTGTTGCAATACAATGCATTAGCCAACTGAGTGTTCGGGACAATCGAGGCAACTTGGGTTTCCTTTAGCAAAGGCACACGTTCGTTCCATACATTATGCCCCCTTATACGATAGCATTCTCGGGGCAACAATCGAAACCAGGATTCCGGGTCTTCGGGACTGTGGCACGCCTATCGCTCCCTCGGACGATCCAGTACCTGCGAACAAGTAAACTGTTGGTGGGTCAGCACTTTATACAAGTACTGGTGAGATAAATCAACTGAACAGAAACAAGCATTCACTCAAACAGGCACTAAGTAATCATGTTATAAAATATTACATTACTAGTGATCTTTCTAGTTTTTACCTAGGTTCGTTTCATGCAGTTCTAGTAGAGTCGATTTACTTGTTTAGAAACATGTTTGGAAACAGAGTTTTATATTGAATATGCAAGCAAGCAAACCGTTCATGTTTCAGGGTGTGCGCAGCGTGTCTCGTGCGACTCGAGGGTCTGATGCAAAGCTAGACACACGATGCACATTCTTAGGGGCAGTCACTATCCAAGCCAACACAATGACTTAGCTATATGCAGGGCGGTCCCCGAGTATCTCAGGATCGGCAGCTGGTGGAACAGCATACCAATGACTCTTTATCTGATGCTAGAGGCAGCTGTGACTCATGGTTGCTTTGCACTATCATGGTAGCAGCCGTGACACATGCAGTTCAGCTCTCCACCAATAGCCATTGTCCGACCGCGTGCGAATGCATGGAACACTATCAAATAAACTCTACTATGCAGACGAGATGAACCATCAGAACAGATATCGTTGTTGCGGGGCAATTCGACTTATCACTTGAACACGTTCAGGCACAGTATGGTTCTCTCGAAGCATAGACGATAGTGAACATGTTCATGCACTCTAAGCAGGCGATACAGGATTCTCGTTAAGCAGACTTGATTCAAAGACAAGCTAGGTGAGTTTGTTCATTAACATGCAAGGCAGGTTCTATCATTCTCTTAAGAAAATATTGCAAGCAAAAACTCAGGTTATTATTAAGGCGTGCAAGAATCAGAGAACGAAGTTCTGCCCACTCACCTTGATACATAACGCCGGTGCGGAGCGGGGCGTTACATACTTACCAACCAACAAAAAGTTTCGTCCTCGAAACTTCAAGGATAAACTTCTCGATATCCCGAGTAGCGATAGTGCCGTCCCTCGCCGTACTCAATCGAAATAATCAAGCAATTCAAGTTCAGGAAACATTTTGCACTTTGAGAATATCTATGGACTTATTGTATGGAACGCTCTTTGCAAAACCATATCGATAATATCTCAGAGTCATAGCAACGGTTTGGGCCAGAGAATCGATTCCGCTCTGATACCATTCTGTCACGCCCCAGCCCCGCCCGGGCCGCCGCTCCGCCCTGCCCCGCCCCGTGCGGCCGGGAATCAACGAACCGGGCACGAATCACCGTGCCTCGGCGCGCCGGACGCGAATCACCGCGCCCGTCCCGCGGGTGCGAGGGAGGAAGGGGAGCTAATCGAATGGCCCGTTCGAGCTTTCGGGGGACGTGATGCCGTACGGGCCTGGGGTTACGCCCGTGCAAGGCCAATCGTTTAAGTTGATAGTTGGCTATCATCGCATCAATCGAGTAAGCAGCGGAAAGGGACTTGTTGCAATGCAATGCATTAGCCAACTGAGTGTTCGGGACAATCGAGGCAACTTGGGTTTCCTTTAGCAAAGGCACACGTTCGTTCCATACATTATGCCCCCTTATACGATAGCATTCTTGGGGCAACAATCGAAACCAGGATTCCGGGTCTTCGGGACTGTGGCACGCCTATCGCTCCCTCGGACGATCCAATACCTGCGAACAAGTAAACTGTTGGTGGATCAGCACTTTATACAAGTACTGGTGAGATAAATCAACTGAACAGAAACAAGCATTCACTCAAACAGGCACTAAGTAATCATGTTATAAAACATTACATTACTAGTGATCTTTCTAGTTTTTACCTAGGTTCATTTCATGCAGTTCTAGCAGAGTCGATTTACTTGTTTAGAAATATGTTTGGAAACAGAGTTTCATATTGAATATGCAAGCAAGCAAACCGTTCATGTTTCAGGGTGTGCGCAGCGTGTCTCGTGCGACTCGAGGGTCTGATACAAAGCTAGACACACGATGCACATTCTTAGGGGCAGTCACTATCCAAGCCAACACAATAACTTAGCTATATGCAGGGCGGTCCCCGAGTATCTCAGGATCGGCAGCTGGTGGAACAGCATACCAATGACTCTTTATCTGATGCTAGAGGCAGCTGTGACTCATGGTTGCTTTGCACTATCATGGTAGCAGCCGTGACACATGCAGTTCACCTCTCCACCAATAGCCATTGTCCGACCGCGTGCGAATGCATGGAACACTATCAAATAAACTCTAGTATGCAGACGAGACGAACCATCAGAACAGATATCGTTGTTGCGGGGCAATCCGACTTATCACTTGAACACGTTCAGGCACATTATGGTTCTCTTGAAGCATAGACGATAGTGAACATGTTCATGCACTCTAAGCAGGCGATACAGGATTCTCGTTAAGCAGACTTGATTCAAAGACAAGCTAGGTGAGTTTGTTCATTAACATGCAAGGCAGGTTCTATCATTCTCTTAAGAAAACATTGCAAGCAAAAACTCAGGTTATTATTAAGGCGTGCAAGAATCAGAGAACGAAGTTCTGCCCACTCACCTTGATACATAACGCCGGCGCGGAGCGGGGCGTTACAGGGGGGTTGCTGCGGGTGCTGGCCACGACGGAAGAGGAGGAAGAGGGAGCGGGGTTGGCCGGCTAGGTGGCGATGGGCGGTCGAGGAGAGTGTGGAGGTGGCTCGCGGCGGAGGGCAGCGGGGAGTTAGGGTGGAGTAGGTGTTCGCCGGAGATGAGGGGAAAGGCGGTGGAGGAGTGGCGCTGGAAGTAGGGCAGCGGGGGAAGGCGGTCGACGTGCGGCGAGGTGCTGGTGGTGGCGTCGAGACCAGAGGCGGAGGAGAGGATTCGAGGGACTGAGGCGGCCGGAGGGATAGGGAGACGAGGGGGCTGTGCTGGCCGGAGGGCAGCGGCTAGGGTTCAGGGCAGGGGACAGCGGGGAGTAGTCGACTAGGGCTGCGGGTGTCGGGCACGGCGGAGGGGGAGCGTCGCGGTGGTCGACGGTGGTGAGATGAGAGAGAGGGGGTGTGCGGCGGCGGCGCACGGATCCCGAGACGCATTTATAGGTCGCGCCGTCGCGGAGTCGAGGCCAGTTTAGGATTAGGGTTTCCAATTTGGGTTTCGGGTTTCGGGTCGGGTTGACTCGGATCCGACCCGACCCGACCCGCTAAGCAGGGTTGACCGGGTTCGGTTTGGGTCAGTCAATGGTTTGGTTCACTGTGGTTTATTTGAAATAAACCCGGTTTATTTCTAGGTTTAAATTGGTTTATTTTATAAATAGTTTTTAGGGCTTTAAATGGGTTTTCGGAGTCCAATAAATTCACCGAAAATTATCCAATGCTCGGTTTTCCATTTTACACCATAAAATATTATTTCCATAATATTTTAATATTAATTAATAGTAATTAAAAATTATTAAATTAGAAAATACCTAGGTTTTAATGACAGAAAAATACCGAAAAAAATTCCAGAAAAATTCTTGAAAAATCAGGGGGCTTACAATAAGTTACAATATAAAATCTCAAGTTCAAATTCATACAAACATACAACTATAACAAAGGTCACCGGAAACAATTTCGGACAAAACTATAACCCATGTTCTAAGCTACATATCACGATTGGGTCTCAGCTACGGTTACTCCCTGATCCTCTTGGAGGGTAGGATCAAGCTCTGCTAAACTATATTCCTGCATTCCATAATAGGTTGGGCACAAGTCCTCATAGTCGTCGCCTGAAATATTATCCAGTCAGGATTGGAACGAGTACAACTCTAACAACAGTTTTAATACATGATAAGGACTATAAAACATTAAAAGTAAATATGATGGATAAAAATAAACTGATATCAAAGTATGATAAGAAATGAACAGAAAAAATTAATAAACATGAATAATATAGCTTGTATCAACAAGTAAATAGTAAAACAAGAAAATCGATAATCACTAAGTATTTTGAAATACTAATTTGATTATGTGATCGGCTTAGGATAAACACAATGAGAGTTTGGTCAACCACACGTGAAGTGTATGGTTAGCTTTCCACAGAAATTATACTTGCACAGGATTTAAGGGTATGCTCACATTTCAACTAGCATTTATGCTCACATTTCAACTAGCATTTTTCCATCCCGACTAGTATACATGAATCACAAAGTAATGTTAAAGTGTTAGACAAGATCGAGGTCTAAAAACATAAGCGACAAGATTTACTCATCCGTGTACCATCGTGTTAGGAATTAAGTACAACATTACTACTACATGTGATATATAAATCATCAGTAAAGAAAACCATCAGAGATTGTACTTGCATGTCGTTTGATGCTGATGAAATAAGTCAGAGTCTGTGACAGAGCCAAAACAACCTATATCATGAATAATCCATATCAATAGGTGAAATAAATTCAATCAATTTGGGTTAAATTGGTTCCTAGGTCAATTCTATGCCAATTCTAGGTATATGTGTGACTAGACTAGGTCATACCTATAATATAACTTATTTAGTTATCATTTATTCCTAGGACATCCCATAACAATTATCCTAGGATACCAAATTTTTTGTGTAGATACTAAACTATATACATGTATATATATACATGCATATTTACATATAGGTAAATAGGTAAAAATAAATACGCATATAGATATATAAGTAATTACAAGGTGTGTGTGTATATATATATATATATATATATATATATATATATATATATATATATATATATATATCTTGCTATTCCTGCTGCTGTTGCATGCTACTGTTGTTGTAGCCTGCTGCTGTTGTTGTATGCTGCTGCCCTTGCAACAGTTTTCCTTCTTCTACGCACACACACACACACACACACACACACGCACACACACACACACATATATATATATAAACGAGATATGAGCCATAATGCTCATTTTTCTACATGAGCCATGTACATGTGGACCAATAGGAATAGACTTACACATCCCATGTGCACTAGTACACTCTATTCTTATTGGTCCACATGTGCATGGCTCATGTAAAAAAATGAGCACTATGGCTCATATCCCGCTTACCCTATATATATATATATATATATATATATATATATATATATATATATATATATATATATATATATATATATATATATATATATATATATCTTCTATTTCCTAAGGGTTAAGGACTTTTGTATAATGAAAGTTTTAAGGAAAACAAGGGTACCTTGTTAGGATTAGCTCCAATGAAGAAACAAGGTTTATGATACAAGGAGGGTTCTTGGGTTTGAGATTATGGAGGTAGAGGAAGAAATAATGGTATGAGAATGGGGGTAGGGTGTCCTTATATAGGAAAAAGAGAGGGAGAAGGGTGTTGGAGGTCATGCAGGAGGAGTTGGCTTCATGAGAGAGAGGGAGGAGGGAGGGGTGTAAGGAGTGATGATGTGATAGGAGGAGATTGGATGAGAGCATGTGAGCGTGGTGAGGTATAAGAAGGGGAATGGATGGGACATGTGAGGGATTATGGGGAGGTGATATCATGGATGAGGTCATAGGGAATGATGTAAGCGATGATATCATACGGTGGCATATGCGATAATGTCATCATTTTGATTATGTCCTTGTGATACATGCAGTGATGTCATCATCTATATTAAATTATTAATTAATTCTTAATTAACCTTTAATTAGAGAGTTTATCTAATAACTATACTTAGTAATATATTAATCTATTTTGAAAAAATAGGGGTTACAAATCTACCTCCCTTAGAAAAATTTTGTACTCGAAATTTAAAGTAGAACATAAAGGAAGGAGAAGAAATACCTCAGGATTCATAGAGGTAAGGGTATTGCTCATGCATTTCATCATCTCTTTCCTAGGTAGATTCATCCGGGGAGTGATGCCTCCAAGCGACACGAACAAATAAAATCGTCCGGTTACACAACACCTTCTTTCGGCGTTCTAGAATCTCCGCGGGCTGCTCTTGGTAACTGAGATTTTGTCCTACTTCAATCTCTGAGTGATCCAATACATGGCTAGGGTCAGCCACACATTATCTCAGCTGGGATACGTGAAACGCATTGTGTACCCCCTCCAATATAGGCGACAATGCTAGTTGGTAGGCTAAGGCACCGACCTTTTCGAGAATACCGAAAGGTCTGATAAACCATGGACTAAGCTTTCCGCTTTTACCGAAACGAATCATACCATGTGTGGAAAAAATATGTAAGAACACCAATTCTCCAACCTCAAACTCTAGCGGTCTCCGGCAACTATCGGACCAGTGCTTCTGTCTGTCCCAAGCCATACAAAGTCTTTATCTAATATGCTTTACCTTCTCCGCAGCATCTACTACCATTTCTGGCCCCAAAAGTGCTCATTCGCCTACATTATCCCAAGATAATGGGGTACGACACCTCCGTCCAAATAGAGCCTCGAAAGGAGACATCTCGATACTTGCCTAGTAGCTATTGTTGTATCCAAACTTGTCACCCTCACATTTTCATTTAATGATAATTTGGTAATTAACACGAGTATTTTTATTTTAGGATTTATTGTATTTAAATATTGTGCTTGTAATTTATTTATTTATTATATTATTTATTGATTGTTAGTTATAAATTTATTTTGGACTTGTGTAGTAGAACTAACCTATTTATTAGTTGCATGAACCCAATATTTAGATTAGTTTAGATTGAGCCTATTAAATTAGGCCCATGAATTAGGAGGATGAATTAATTAGTGAAACTATTAGATTAGAACCTTCTTCCTTAATTAATTTCTTCATGAGAGGCCCCAAGGGGTGTTTTGGACATTCTATATTGCTTGGGAGAGGGTTTATGATCAGCCATTAGAGGAGGAGAGAGAGTGTCTCTCATTTCATTTTTCTATTTCTAAATAGATCTAGATTTTCTTCCTTTCCAAATTTCTTTATTTCCTCACCATTTCTCACCAAATTTTTACCTAAATTCCTTCTCTATTCATCAATTGAGGCTACTACAACAAGGATCTATAAGAAGAAAATAAGGATCTAGAAGGAGGAGGCCAAGATCTAGAAAGATGAGCTATTTTTCATTTTGGGGATTTTTTATTGGGAATCCATCTTCCAATAGGTACATTTCAGTTTTTCCTCTTCTAATATATTCTAAATCTGATATTTAACTATGATAAACCAACCCACATATATAGGCTATCCATAGGAATTGGTTTTAGGTTCATAGGAGACCTATGGTGGAAGTTATGTGCAATTTGGTACCAATCTTGGGGGAATTCCGAGATTGGCACTTGTAGTGGTTGTCATTGGGTCTAATAGATCTAAATGATATTTGATTGCTTGTTTGTAACTATTGTCGTGTCCACAATTGGATACGTGTTGGCCGTATCTCGTCAATTTGACGAAACGGGTTGATTTTGGGGGTTTTCTTCGACACAAAGTTGTGCACATCAATTCTTGACACAGACACGTAGTGGATCTAATTATGGTTCGTATATTTCATAATTAGTATTTAGACTTTTTTGTATCCTCCGGGATGCGTTTGGTTGTGTGTTGGAGCCGTATCGCAAGCGTAACATAGAATTAGTGTGATACGGGTGCGGTGCACTCCACGTGTTTGATTTATTGTCTTTTTTTCTATTTGTGCATGTGTGTGTGTGTGTGTGTGTATATATATATATATATATATATATATATATATATATATATATATATATATATATATATATATATGATATTTATGTAATATATATATGTACTTGTATATATTCATGTGTGTGTTTGTATTTATGTGTGAGGGTGTATACATAAATATATCTATCTATAGATATATGAGATTGTGTAGGTTTATATATATAGGTGTTTATATATATATATATATATATATATATATATATATATATATAGCTAGTTATTATATGTGGGTGAATATATATATATATCTATAAGTGTAGGTATGTTTGTGTATATATATATATATATGTATAGAGGAGTGTGTATATACTAGTTGATATCTATATGTATATATATGTATGTGTGAGCGTAGGTGTTTGTATATATATTATGTGTGTGTGCACGAGTGGTTGTGTGTGCGCGTGTGCAGCGGTGCAGCAGTGGTGCAGTCGTGGTGCAGCATGGTGCAGGCACGGTGTAATAGCGGCGTAGCAGCGCGCGGTGCAGTGCACCACTATGCAGTTTCAGATAGTTTTTGTAACCTCTGTATCCTAAAATTCTTACTTAAATATTGTTATTAGGTTAATTTTGGGCTATTGGGATTTTTTTACAATTTATAGTTAATTAAAAACTAGTAACAATAAATTTTTAGGACTTTTAAGAATTTATTTTAGGGTTAAAAATAATTAAAAATATCCCAAACTTCTATTTTAGGTTCTAAATAGTCAAATATATTTTCTAGAATTTTTTGGAAATTTACTGATTATTTTTAGCATTTATTTTGAGTTAATTATGAAAAACTGAATTAAAAACTAATTTCTGAAAAAGAAAACCAATAAAAGTAATTATTCTGCCCAGTCAGCCAACTGGGGCCCACCCGTCAGCCTCCCGCAGCGAACTAGGCGGGTCCCGCCTGTCAGCGACCGCGGGGTGGGTATGGGTGCAGCCGAGCCGATCTCGAGCCGAGCCGAGTCAGAGTTCGACTTGGACTCAGCTGTGCCGAGCCGGGTCAAACCCTGGCCATTCGATTTGAGCGGGCAGCAGTGAATGGCTTCCATGTGGCGCACTCCGAGCCGCGGCTGCTCTCTCTCTCCTCTCTATATATAATAGTTTAGGTTATAATTCCTAGGGTTTTTCTTTGAGCCAAATTTTAGAGAATTGTCATCTAGGATTCCTTCATCTTCCAGAAGTCATTACTCATAACTCCGGACTTCAAACGAGGTCCAATTTCTTGCGTTAGAACCATATTGAGGTTAGATTTCTGAATATATAAATTTTTTTATGAAATTTTGAGTATTAAATTTTGGAAAATTCATAGAGCACAACATGTCCGAAAATAGATGCGTCTCGGTGTTTTTGCGATTTCGGGAGAACCAGGAATCAGAATCATGAACCGTTTGAAGTTTCAGAAAGATAATGATAAGATCATGGAAATATGTTTTTTACAGAATTTAATTCGAAATATTTATGTACTTTTAATTCTTTAGAACTTCTAGGTTAGAATTTAACCATCGGTGCACAATACAAAATTTGTATGTGCCTTAGTTTCCAAACAAATTTTAACTCGGATGAGCCGTAAATTCTAGAATATTTTTGACACTAAAATCTACATAAAATCATGCATGAAAATTGAGTTTATATTGGTTGACTTTTTGGTCAACAGATCATCTCGATTTGTGTGCCATGAGTCTCGAGTTGATAAAATTTAGTTCCTTTGGACAAAATTTAGGAATTAACCTAAAAATCAGAATAATAAGATTAAAATAAGATTTTAGAGTAATTATTCTAGAATTAAATAAATAAAAATAAATTATCTTTTGACATGGTAAAATTGTAATACATAGGCTATTTGGACTGTGACTTGGACTCTGATTCATACCAGCTAAGGACCACATGCGAGTACATTCTCAGATATTTTCTTGTTTATGATATCCTCTATGTTCATTATATTTAGTGTAGATATCCGTATTTTTTGACACGATGGTTACACGGATTGGTATATCTGGATCTCGTCATGTGATGTTATTCCTTGTTCATGGCGTATCTTGTGCAAGTCTTGTTTCATTGTTTATCTTGTACATGTACAGACACTGATTCTCGAGAAGAGTCACTATCTTCTTGGGGAATTCCGTGCCATAGCGTACCATGGTTGGATCTACTATACCAGTCGAAGGTGGAGAGTATTTTAGTGTAGATATGTGATCATACCTTTCATGTACAAGTCTTATTCTCATGTTAGTGTTGGTCATATACCGCATGTATGACTAGCCAGGCCAGTATTCGTGTACAAGTTCCCAAGTCGATCACATGTTAATTCTAGTACTCACACACTTAGTCATTAGTATTCTTATTCATTGATATATTATTCATTCTCCTATTTATTTTCAGTATTTCCTTTATTGCGTATCTCTTGTACATGTATATGCATCCTGTATATTTATATCAATTTACTGCTACATAGTTTATATCATTGATCTAGAACTGCTATTGGAGGTGTACTTCGTTCCAATCATGACTGAATATTTTTTCCAGACTGCGACATAGAGGACTTGTTTCCGGCACACTTGGAGATTTGGATATTATTGTTTGCAGGTTAGACTATTTTTGTTGTTTAGACTTGTCTTGTATTTTATTTATTTTCTCGATATCTCATCGTGCTTTAGTTTATGTGATTGAGTATTTTCAGATTATATTGTGATATCTGTGTCTTCTTATGGAGTTGGATATTCATGTGAGATTGATTAGCTAGTATTGTGACCTAGACAGCGTTCTACCGTCGATGCTGCGGTGTAGGCTGGACGTACCCACGTACTCATGCCCCAAATTCCGGGTGCGGGTCGTGACACATTTTTAGTGGTGGCCCATGTAGGTCAGACTTCACAAGTTGTAAGATATCGTGGTAGTGCGATGTCTTAGTTGTACTACTGCGTGCCTGCGATAGGATATAGGACATAGGATACTAGGATGAGAGAGGATACTCAATCACAAAATTTTGAGAGATTCCTGGGATGACCCTTGAGAATCTTATTATAATCTCCAATTTTAATCTTTTCCCCTTATTCCCGCCCGTTCTTACTTGTTATTAATTTTGATTCTTGTTGACCAGTTATTAAATTTAATTCTTGGTGTCGTTATTGAGTTTGATTGCATATCGAGATAAATTTTATGGACTAAATTACGGTATCATCTGATGACATATGTTGATGAGGACAGTGAGAAAGGTGAAACATCTACTTTGGTTATGGAGCCTAGAGTTTATCGCAGCCACATTAGCTGTCGTGGCGAAAACGTAGGAACCTGACCTTGGATGTACATATTTTAGTTATGAAATTTAGAGTTTTTCGCAGCCATACCGGTTGGCGTTGTGAGGATTCTAGATGACGTGATTATAGAGTTGCATACCTTAATTATGGAACCTATCGTTTATCGCAGCCATACTTACTGGCGTGGCGAGGATTCTGAGTGTCATAATTTTGGACAGACGTGTATGATTATTAGGTTGTATCTTAAATTTGTTTTTAAAGTATCATCTCAATACTTATCTACTTCTGTTATTATAGGACTTTGTTCCATCGCTTCTTTTCTTTACTAGCAGTAGAAATACCTTCAGTCCTTAATCTAGTTTCTTTTTTAGCTTCTTTTCTTTGAGGATTCCCTGTTAGTGTGATAATGGGTGACTTGCAATTAGGTCTGTGTCTTGTATCAGTGTTGACTGAGTATAGCTTGTGAGTCTGTAAGTGTTTCTTGGTTGGACATGTGAGCAGTAGGCATTAATCTAGAGATAACCCATAGCATAGTGCCTTATAGCAAATAGGTATCAATATAGTTAGTATTGGTTCTATAGGTAGAAGAAGAAGAAAAGAGTATCAGTGATGGTTCCAGGAGTTAGTATCAAGCCAGCATGCCAGTCCTGGATAGTCGTAAATTCATGTAGTTGGATGATCTATGTAAACAATTAAGTATAAAGGAATTTGTGTTAAAAATTAATGGAGCATGATATTCGATTTGGAGGTTGATACTTGGGTGTGTCAAGAGTAAAAGAATGTATACGCATAAAAAGGGTATTAATGAGTGTGCCATGGGTAGAGGAATATCAAGATTGATCATGAAAGGTATGAAGTGTATCACAGATTAGTGTAACAGTCTGTAAAAGATTAAAAATGGAGATACTTATACATCAATTGAGATATGGAACCATAGGCCTGCCTTTGAGAGTGAAGTGGAGCATGTGTATTATATAAGTTAATAACTAGTGCGAATGAATCGTGAGTTCAAATAAGTTTGATGAGGTGATCTAATGATGAAGCTAGTGTTACCATACCAATAGTGCTAGTGTTTCTATATCAAGAATTAGTTGAGAATTGTGCTAGTAACAGTAAGTACCTCGTGTGATAATATTAGATTGATGTAACAGTTAATATGGATAGAAAATCATTAGAAGTAATAGTGCAAGTAATTCGGGCAATGCAAATTTTAGTACACAGTTGAGAGTTATAGACAATTGGTGTAGCTGTGTGTACCTTGAGTATTAGAGACTGTAAGTATTTATATGTATACTTAGATAGACGTGGATTTAAATTTATAATTTGAAGATTGGAAATAAATTTCAATTTTTAAGAATTTTGAGGAGTTGAGACTTTATGTTATTAAAATTTTTGATGATTCAAATTCAATTCAATAAACATAGTCAAAGCTATAAAGATTTTTGGAAGTAATTAAAATTTTATTTTAATATTTGACTTTTGAGGAAAGTATATGCATTTTATTTTAAATTGTTCGAGAAGTTAAATTTTGAGGGTTTTATTTTGAGGATAAAATTTTATGGTGGGTAAGAAATGTATAACAATATATGAGTGGATGAAGTGTATGTGTAAGGATCTGTTGGCTTGAACATGCTTGAGATGGCACTGCAAACTGACTTGGGTGTCCATCTAAAGTTATATTAGAGAGAGAAGTACTTAGTGTGGTGTGTTGCACTTGGTATGCACTTGAGTGATAAGAGCAACTAGTATAAACAATTGCAGTAGGTACGAGAGCTAGCAGTGGGTGTGCTAGTAATAGAAACAGTGGTACCAAAGGATAGAGGTATCAAACTTTGGATGCATCATTAAACCATGGTTGTGTTAGCAGGTTCTGTTATGTTCCTTCCTTCTGTTCCTTTCCGTCTATTTGATTGATTGATTGATTTCTTAGTACCGTAGCTTGTATCAGTGATTTTCTTGCTAGAATATAGTTAGTAGTGCACCCTGACAGAGACTGCAATACCATGACAAAATAGACTATAACCATACATGTTTACTCTAGATTGCATGTTGTATGACTGTAGGTAGGATCTTCTTAGACCTTTATTGTTGGGGGTTTGACCGTAGTGAAGATTAATGAAGAGGTTATGACTTGACAGAGAGAGACAAGGATTTTAAAATTTTGAGGATAAACATTAATTTAAATAAAGAGTTAAGAATTTAATATGGCAGAATTGACGATTTTGTTAAATCATTAATTTTTATGAAGATTATGATATGATTGAATATGTCATTAAATTTTAAGGAATTTAAGAATATTATCATTATATTTATTTGACTGCAAGATATAAATTTAAAATTTATATTATGAATGTTGCATTTGAAGACTTCGTAAGTATTACATTGTTTGAGTATTGTGTGGAAAAAAAATCGAGGAATAAGATCACTAATGCATTAGTGTTGAATTCAAATTTTTGGGATGAGGATTTAAATTTTATAAATACGCATCGTTTGGACTTAAATTAGAGGAGTAAGATGATTAATGGATTAGTGTTTAAAATTCAAACTTTTCGGATGAGATTTTTTTTTTATATGCATTGATTGGATTTCAATTAGAGGATTGGATATTAAATTTTTTTAGTATTTAGTTATTAACTTAAAATTTTGGAGGAGATTTTGATAAGAATAGAATTTAATTTTAAATTTGAAGATTTTCAGGAATATGATATTTATAGAATTTTGAAAATTTTGTGAAATAACAATATGGATTTACTTCATGATTATATGGTTTGATGAAATTAAATTTTGATGTAAAAAAAAAACTATTGAGAATTTTAAATTTTGAGGACAAATTTTTTTTAAGGTGGATAGACTTGTAACCTCTGTATCCTGAAATTTTTGCTTAAATATTGTTATTAGGTTAATTTGGGGCTATTGGAATTTTTTCATAATTTTTAGTTAATTAAAAACTAGTAATAATAAATTTTTAGGACTTTTAAGAATTTATTTTAGGGTTAAACATAATTAAAAATATCCTAAAATTTTATTTTAGGTTCTAAATAGTCAAATATATTTTTTAGAATTTTTTGAAAATTTTCTGATTATTTTTAGCATTTATTTTGAGTTAATTATGAAAAACTGAATTAAAAACTAATTTCTGAAAAAGAAAACCAATAAAAGTAATTATTCTGCCCAGTCAGCCAACTGGGGCCCCCCGTCAGCCTCCCGCAGCGAACTGGGCGGGGCCAGCCTGTAAGCGACCGCGGGGTGGGTGTGGGTGCAGCCGAGCCGACCTTGAGCCGAGCCGGGTCTGAGTTCGACTCGGACTCAGCTGAGCCGAGCCGGGTCAAACCCCGACCGTTCGATCTGAGCGGGCATCAGCGGATGGCAGCCATGTGGCGCATTCCGAGCCGCGGCTGCGCTCTCTCTCCTCTCTATATATAATAGTTTAGGTTATAATTCCTAGGGTTTTTCTTTGAGCCGAATTTTGGAGAATTGTCATCTAGGATTCCTTCATCTTCCTGAAACCATTACTCATAGCTCCGGACTTCAAACGAGGCCCAGTTTCTTGCGTTAGAACTGTATTGAGGTTAAAATTCTGAATATATAAATTTTTTTATGAAATTATGAGTAATAAATTCTGGAAAATTCGTAGAGCACAGTATGTCCAAAAATAGATGTGTCTCAGTGTTTTCGCGATTTTGGGAGAACCAGGAATCAGAATCATGAACCGTTTAAAGTTTCAGGAAGATAATGATGAGATCATTGAAATATGTTTTTTCCAGAATTTAATTCAAAATATTTATATACTTTTAATTCTGTAGAACTTCTAGGTTAGAATTTTATCATCGGTGCACAATACAAAATTTGTATGTGCCTTAATTTCCAAACGAATTTGAATTCGGATGAGCCATAAATTCCAGCATATTTTTTATACTAAAATATATAGAAAATTATGCATGAAAATTGAGTTTGTGTCGGTTGACTTTTTGGTCAACAGATTGCCTCGATTTGCGTGCCATGAGTCTCGAGTTGATAAAATTCAGTTCCTTTGGACAAAATTTAGGAATTAACCTAAAAATCAGAATAATAAGATTAAAATAAGATTTTAGAGTAATTATTCTAGAATTGAATAAATTAAAATAAATTATCTTTTGACATGGTAAAATTGTCATACATAGGCTATTTGGACTGTGACTTGGACTCTGATTCATACCAGCTAAGGACCACAGACGAGTACATTCTCTGATAGTTTTTTATTTATGTTATCCTCTATATTCATTTTATTTAGTGTAGATATCCGTATTTTTTGACACGGTGGTTACACGGATTGGTATATCCGGATCTCGTCATGAGATGTTATTCCTTGTTCATGGTGTATCTTGTGCAAGTATTGTTTTATTGTTTATCTTATACATGTACAGACACTGATTCTCAGGAAGAGTCACTATCTTCTTAGGGAATTCCATGCCATAGTATACCATGGTTGGATCTAGTATACCATTCGGGGGTGGGGAGTATTTTAGTGTAGATATGTGATCACACCCTTCATGTACAAGTCTTGTTCTCATGTTAGTATTGGTTATACACCGCACGTGTGACTAGCCAGGCCAGTATTCGTGTACAAGTTCCCAAGTCGATCACATGTTAAAGCTAGTACTCATATACTTAGTCATTAGTATACTTGTTCATTGACATATTGTTCATTCTCGTATTTAGTTCCAGTATTTCCTTTATTGCGTATCTCTTATACATGTATATGCATCCTGTATATTTACATTAATTTACTGCTACATAGTTTATATCATTGATCTAGAACTGCTATTGGAGGTGTACTTTGTTCCAATCATGATTGGATATTTTTTCCAGACTGCGACATAGAGGACTTGTTTCCGGCACACTTGGAGATTTGGATATTATTGTTTGCAGGTTAGACTATTTTTGTTGTTTAGACTTGTCTTGTATTTCATTTATTTTTTCGATATCTCATCGTGCTTTAGTTTATGTGATTGAGTATTTTTAGATTATATTATGATATCTGTGTCTTCTTATGGAGTTGGATATTCATGTGAGATTGATTAGCTAGTATTGTGACCTAGACAGCGTTCTACCTCCGATGCTGCGGCGTAGGCTGGACGTACCCACGTACTCGTGTCCCAAATTTTGGGTGTGGGTCATGACAGTTTTCAATGAGGTTCAGTTCAGTTTTGAGATATTGGGTTAGCAAGGTATCAAGGTAATTGGTTTATAGATAGTTAGCTAGTAGTATTGTTAGTTGGGTTTTTGGTTTGGCATGGAGTTTAAGTATTTTGTTTACGGTTATAGTTATTATATGAATAATTAAGTAGTTAGTATCTATAGTATGTATGTTTGGTATTAGTATATATACCTATTAGTCTAGATAATTAGATAGATAGATAGATAGATAGATAGATAGATAGATAGATAGATAGATACTTATTAGATATGTAGTAAGTCATTATGTAGGTATATGTATCTATATATTGGTATATATTATATGTTAGTAGTTAATAGTTTTAATAGTTTAGTTATGTTAGTATAGTTTAGTTGGGGTTAGCTATATATATTAGCTATATGTATTATGATTTGAATTACCTTGGATACCAAGGTAATGTCAAGGTATTGTGGGATACTCAAGGTATTGGGTAATTTGTTGGTTTAGTCTAGTTATTTACTATAGTAGTTAGTTAGTTAGATATGTTTGATTATGTAGATAGTTAGATATGTAAACTAGTATATATATGTTATGATTGATAGTTAGTCTCATATACTAATAGGTAGTGTATCTTGATAGTTAGTTATATTAGCTATACATATCTATGTATGTTAGTATTATAGTTAGTTCTATGTTATATTGAGATGTATATATTAGTGTTAGTTATAGATAGTATTAGTTTAGGATTTTATATATCTATTGGTATTAGTTATATGATATAGTTGGGTTACCTCGGGATACCAAGGTATTACCAAGGTATTGGATCGATACCCAAGGTATTGAGTTTGGGTATCGAGATAGGTGCAATACGCATTGGTACAAGGCCAAGGTATCCTAAATTTCTTGTTTTAATATAGTATTAAGTATAATGACTTGTATATATATCTAAAATACTATTTTCATATAAATGAACTTGCGTATCTTAGGATACAGCTTTTTGAATGTCTTTTAGTATTTTAGCTTGGATTGTATAGCATAGTTTCATAGTGTTTCGACTTAGTAACTTAGTTTTAGACTCTTGCAACCTAGATTTCATCGGTTTGACCTAGAAATGGCTTTATGACTTAGAATTGCATCAACTTAACTTATTTTCATTTTAGAACCTTGTATTGATGCAACATACCATATATAGGTTGTGTGGCACCAGCTTGGGCATCGAGAGACACACCTTGCTCAGGACTTCAGGTAAGTACATTTCTCTGATAGTTTTCAAATCATAATATTGTATATATGCATGTTCTAGAATTGTATACATTGATCCCGACACAGTGATTTCACGGACTGGTACTATATGGATCCTGTTAGAATATGTTATCCCCTACCGTGTTCAGCAGGTACTCGTGTACATTGTATCTCATCGTATATATTGGGTATTAATTATATTTCATGTTCACACACTGCTCATGTTCAGTATGCTTATTCGTGTACACCCACCGCTCGTGTTCGGTGGTTATGATATTCGTGTATACCCACTGCTCGTATTCAGTGGTTATATTTCGTGTTCGTAGCGTGTCGTGATTGGATCCATCAGTATTAGTTGGGGGTAGGAGAGTAGGAGTTGATTATGTGATCAAAGTCCCATTGTTACATCGTGTACATTCTGGTTACATACCTCACTTGTAATCGTCTTACCTGATCATGTTCACCCAACCCGATCACATAATGAACTTGTATTCTGAGGCACATTAGCTAGTTTAGATTATAGTTATTTCATCATATTGTTGTTCTATATTCTCGTACATTACTTGTATATCTATTGTTCATCATTTATATGTTTATTGATCTTGTATTTTATTTCTATATCTGTTTATATGCTCGATTATGTTATTGAAACTGCTTTCAGAGGTATATACTTCGCTCCAATCCTGACTGGATATATTTTTCCAGATGATTGGCTTATAGAGCAGTGTCCTACATTCTACGGTCCACAGGACGGTGTATCTTTAGAGGATCCTTTGGTAGACCAGGAGGACTTAGTTGAAGAGCCCGAGGAGGTCTAGTTTATTTGTGTTAGACTTGTATTATATTATATTATTGTGATTCATTAGGTTGTATATTATTTTAGTTTGTGGTTTATATCTTATTCTTTCCTTTGTTATTTCATTCGTGCTTATCTTTCTTAGTTTGCATTATGATTAAGTTTAGTTATATTGAGAGATACCATTTTGTTCCTCCGTTTGGAGTTGAGATGATTGACAGGTACCATATTATATTTTTGAGATGCTAGATAGTTATAAATGACCCAGACAGCGTTCTACCGCCGATTCTGCAGCATAGACTGGACGTACCCATGTACTCGTCCTGAATATCCGGGTGCGGGTTATGACAAAACTCTACCAGATGAAGATGATCCTCCCAAGAACCACCAAAGTCAAAAACACAAGCCCGAAGCATATCCTTAAGCGTCTGAATATTCCTCTCTGACTGTCCATTTGTCTGAGGGTGGTAACCAGTACTAAACTTGAGTTTAGTACCCAAGCTAGCCTGCAAACGTGTCACGACCCGCACCCGAAAATCGGGCATGAGTCGTGGGTACGTCCAGCCTACGCCGCAGCATCGGCGGTAGAACGCTGTCTAGGTCAACTAACTAAATAATAATCTCACACAAAAATTGGGCATAACCTCTCCAAAAGGAGGGCAACCACACAAACAATATATATAATCTGCCAAGATCTCAACTCCAAACGGAGGAGCAATATCAAATGATAATCACAATATACTCAATCACGAATCTAAGCACGATAAGATAACACAGAGAGTCTAACAACTAAAAAGTCTAACCACCTCCAACTACTACAACAACCACAACATCAAATAATAATACAACAATATCCAAAATAATATACAAACAAGGTCTCAATCCAAAACCGGAGACAAATCCGGTGCTAAAGCTAATAAAAACAACAACAAGATCCTAGTGATCCCGGCTACCAACCCGGAAATCACCTCTAAACTAGAGGGTCCCTGTCTGCACCATCGACAGGCTCAGGTCCATAAAACGTCGGACACCAATCCTCCGGATACTCTGAAAAATATGTCCAGTCAGGACTGGAGCAAGTACATCTCTAACAGCAGTTCCATTTAAATGATAAAAACTATAAAACAGTCATAGCAAGTAGCAAGAAGAATGAAGCAAGTATGAAACAAGAAATATATAAATCACTGGTGCATAAAGGTAAAGATGCATGGGTATCAGAGCAAGATAGTAATAACTGCAATATACAGGAATTCTAAGCTAAGATCAAGTCCGTGCACATGAACGTGTAGTGAGTCCAGCATGAAAAACATGTAGTGAGTCAAGTCCAGAAACATGTAAGTGAGACAAGTCAAGAAATGCATGAGAGTCCAGACTATAAAGAATGAACTCGGTGTCTTTGAAATACTTGTTTCGACATGTAAACGGCTAGGGGTAAGTACGGCTCACCGCGCACTGGGTGCACGGCTGCTATCATTCCAGATTAGACCAGAGGGAGTGATTCCTGATGATGCCAGATAGGAATGTTTACATGTCTACTCGAGTATTTCCCCGCCCCGACTAATACAAGTGGATCCAAGACCCGACACGCAAATCAAGATGAGTCCAGCCTGTACATGAATGATGCCTGTAGTGATGCCTGTAGGTGATGCCAGTAGTGATTCCAGAATAGAGGCCAGAAACATGAAATGTACGTGTCGCAAGTAAATGAATCCAGAAATATCAATCAGTGTCCCGTGTGGTGCCAGAATAATCAGATAATACTATACTAGAAGCTGAATCATAATAAATATCAGATAATGAAAACTATCAGAGAATGTACTCGCCTGACGTCCTGAGCAACTGGCGATCCGAACTGGTGTCGCAAGGACCTAATGCGAAAAGCAAGGTTAAACAGGGTTCTAATGAGTTAAACAGATATAAAATAACTAAAAATAGGTTTCTAGGGTCGTTCTAGGTCAAACGGGTCAAACCGGTGAAATCTGGGTGAAAAAGTCAACTCTGGGTCCAAAAAGTCAACTCTAGGTCAAAACTAGGTCAAAAGTTGACTTTGGCGGTCAACCGAGTCAACTACGGTCAAGTCTGGGTCAAACTAGGGTGCTCCTGAAATTCTAGGTCAAACCGAGGTCATTAAGCTAGAAAACTCACAAACTCGCCTCCTTGAGATACCGGGATACCCTCGGTATCCGATACCTCAACCTAGGCTACGCACCCCGCCTAAACCCGCTAAAACCTACGCTAGCACACGTAATTATATATATATAAACATATAAAAATCATTCCAAGACAAATCCTAGGCTATTGCTCAAAAACCCCGCTCGAAACCCAATACCTTAGTTATCTTAAGGTATTGAAATACCTTGGTATCTCAAGATATTGAGGTTTCGCTCTAAAACCCCTCTAACTAGCTATCTAGCTATTGAATATATACCTAGTTATTAATCTAGGCTAGATAATATATATATCTATCATATTTATATATATCTAAGTATGTATATACCTATGTATATATTTATCCACACACATTTACCCGATTACCCATATATACCTTACCCAACTCAAAATGCATATATATATACCTATCTAGATATCTATAGATATAGATATAACTATATGTATATAGATATCTATGCACTTAGGTAGATATATACCTAATACCTAGCTATCTATCTATCCATCTAACTATTATCTATCCATCTATAGATATATCTATCTATCTTATGTATCTAATTTAACTATCTAACTAGTTATTTACCTATCTATCTATCTATTAGTCTATCTAGTTAACTATCTATCTATCTATCAACTTATCTATCTACTTACCTATTTATCTATCAACTAACTAATACCTATCTATTTAATCTATCAATCTAACTAACTATCTAGCTAGTTATATATCTATCTATTCTATTTATATAGAAACATCTATCTATCTATGAATCTAGCTAGCTACCTATCTAACAATCTATAATATCTATCAATCTACTAATCTATCTATCTATTAAACCACTCTCCTTGCTACTGAACTCGCTGCTTGCTGCTGCTACTAGCGCTGCGAATACTAGCTGCTGCTGCTACTGTGCTTATCTGCTGCTGCTGCCACTGCTTTTGCTGCTACTGCACCTGCTTTTGCTGCTGCTGCCACTGCTTTTGCTGCTACTGCACCTGCTTTTGCTGCTGCTGTTGCAGTTTTCTGCTGCTGCTGCTGCAGTTTTCTGCTGGTGCTGCTGCAGTTTTCTGCTGGCTCCCCCCCCCTCCATCACAAACACACACACACACACACGCCTATACATATATATATCTATAACACTCTATATATATATATACACACACATATATATACATATATCACTAGATATATATATATATACACACACTTATAATCTAACACACACACACACTAACACACTCACAAACACACTAATACACACACACTTAAACACACACACATATACACAAACACATATCTCCATATACTCACATATATCTATATATATATATACACTAATATATATATCTATACATCTACACACACACACACACTAACATATATACTAATATCTATATATCCTCACTCACACACACTCACTCACACTAGCACACACCCTCACACACACACTCTCACACACACTAGCACACACATAAACACTCATACATATATATACAAATATATATACATATATATAAACTCATATGTATATACCTATAAACACTCACTCACACTCACACACACTCACCTACACACTCACACAAGCACTCACTCACACACTCACCTACACACTCACACAAGCACTCACTCACACACTCACCTACACACTCACACAAGCACTCCCTAACACGCTCACAAACACATAACCACACATATATATATAAATATATATATAAAAACTCACACACAATATATATATACACATATATATAAACAAACACAACACAACGCACACCACGCCCACAACGCCCACCAACGCACGCCCAACGACCCCGACACGCCCAAACACCCAAAAATATATAAAATATAACTCGAAACCTCTAGCACACACTCCCCGATACTAACCCAACGCGCGCACAAAGCCGAAACGAGGAACCCAAGTCGAAATGGCCGTTCGGTCATTTCGACGAACACGTGGTGCGCGGCTCGGAAAACCTCCTGAAACGCACACCAAACGAACTCGGAGTCGGCCTAAAATTTACCCACGCGCTCTACACGATGCCTAGATCCTAGAAAATGCGCTCCCGCGTCGATTCTAGGCCCGTGGCGGAAACGCACACGCACTTAGAATCGGCGACGACGAAAAGCCCCAATTTCGCCCGAAATGCCCGTTTCTCCGCGACGCGGCTTCCCGTGTCCAAACGGAGACACGCACTCACCCTCACGACACCCGACAACGTCTACCTAGGTCCATCTAACCTAGGGCATCACCCAAAATTGGGCCAAATTCGGATTTCACCCGAAATCGACACAAAATCTAACGTCAAAGTCTCTAAACACTACCCAACTAGTTCCAACTTCCTCCCACGGGTAGCCTACGGGTCTAGGAAGGTTCTAAAATATTAATTACACTATAAAAGAGTAATTACAAGAGAAAATTTAGGGTTTACCTCTTGGGAGTTGGAATCCCAAGCCAAAATCTCCAAATCTCTCCAAATCCTCCAATCCAAGCTTCCAAGCTCCCAATCCAAGCTCCAACACAAAATCTAGGCTCTACCCACCTAGGTTAGGGAAAGATCTAGGGTTAGGGTTAACTTAGAGAAGAAGGAATGGAAGAAAGAAGAAGAAAAGTGGAAGAAAACTTACTTTGGAGGAAGAAGGAGAAGAAGAAGAAGTGGAGAAGAAGGAGAAGTGAAGAAGAAAAGGAAAATGAAAATGGGGGAGTGGGAGCTGCTGTGTTCGGTCTGGGAGGGGCTGAAATGGTCGGCCAAGGATAGTAAATAGGGGTTGCCAAGTTGGGAAATTACCAAAATGCCCTCCCGAAACTCGATTTTGGGTTCCGGGTTCCAAATGCGCTCAAACTAGTTCCAAATCTCTCCAACTAACCTCCTAAAAATAAAATAAATATTCTAAGCCCCAAAATAATACTCACAAGGGTGTGGGCTGGGTCGAACATGGGTCCACTAGGGTCTGACATGGGTCCAGGCTAGCCAAAATCCTAAAACAATCAAAATAAAAATAATAAAAAATAATGCAATCACTAATTAAATATAAATACAATTAATTATAAATAATACACAATTAACCAAATTAAAAATAAAATAAAAATACCCGGCTCTGGAAATGGGGTGGTGACAAGCCTATCCTCCTTAGAAAATTTCGTCCTCGAAATTTAAAGTCAATCACACTCCTCTAGGTCAAACCTCCAACAATCACAGTCAAGAAATCCTACCTAAACAACACACAAGATCAGGGTCCTACTGGTCGTGTTATCACAGTCTCAATCAGGGTCACTACACTATCTACCACAGCACAAAGAAAAATCTAACAGGTACTAATGAAGCACACCACAGGAATGGAAATGACAGGAAGAAGAAACAAGAGACAGACCTGCTAACCCGTCATCCGTAGCATCGGCCTCCTCGACCGTCAACGCATAAGCCCTGCCCTGCTGGGGTGTATCCCTCTGCTGGTGCGGGGCCTGATGCTGTGCCACAGATGGCCTAGCTCCAACTCTCTGATCCTGTGCTCCACCCAATAGAGGTGCAGTGGGGCAACCTCTCATCTGGTGAGCAGCGGATCCACAGAACAAACACACCTTCAGCCTCCTCCTACAAACATCCCAGGTGTGTCCTGCCTTCCTGCAGTAGGCACAAGTGGGCACCCTCTGATCCTGACCCTGTTGCGCTGCCTTCTGCACATAGGGACGCTTAGCTGGTCCCGCACTACCACTGGCACTGCCTGAATCATCCCTGCCTCTCTTGGACTTGAGCTCCAAGTCATCCTCTGCTCTCTGAGCATCTCCTACTATCTGCTCAAAAGTTGCCTCGCGGTCGCTCCTGGTCAAAGACTTGACCGCCATAACCAAGCCCTTGCGAAACTTCCTCGCCTTGGCTGCCTCGCTCAAGCCATCCACAAATCTGCCCAAACGGCAGAACTCCGCTGCGTACTCGTCCACTGTCATGCTCCCTTGGACGAGTGCCTCAAACTGGCTCTCCAAAGCACTGAGCGCCACATCTGGGAAGAACTTTTCCTTAAAAAGCCTCTTGAAAGCCTCCCAAGTAAGCCCTGGCGCTGCGATCCTCGTATCTGTGCGATACCATGTCAAGGCGAGGTCGAACATCTGACTGCCCGCTGCCTCTATCTGCATGCTGTCTGGAATCTGCGCCAGCCTGAAGATCCCCTCAATCTGCTCTATCCAGTCATCCGCGTACAGGATCCCTTCTGTACCACGGAACTCCTTGGGCCGCATCCTCTGAAAGTCAATGATACTACCCGGCCTCGGAAGCTGAATCTGATCTGCCTGTGGCTGATTCTGTGCCACCCTATCCACTGCCGTCATGGCCACCTGGTGGGCGTTCTCAATGCCCAGCCTCATCACATCCACCTGACGGTGCTGCGCATCCATCATCTCCCTGAAGAACGCAAACAACTGCGCGGCATCTACTGGAGCAGGAAGTGGTGGAGGAACCACCGGAACGACTGGGGTAGTCCTCGGATCGATAAGTGGAGAAGGATCCCTGAGAGAAACAGAGGCTCCCTCAACCGCAGGAGTGGTGAGTGGAGCGGTAGCAGCTGCCTGAATACGAGCTGGACGAGAGGTAGCAGACCTCTCCGAGGCAACTGCTGGAACGGTACGATGGGATCGTGTCTTCGGAGGCATCCTGAACACAGATCAAAAGAAGTCAATACGGCGCAAGATACGATATCATCAAGGAAGGACAGTAATATTTCAAAAGAAGCAATTTCAGAATAATTAGATTGGAATTGTTCCTAGTCGTGATTGAGTACACACTCATCCTAGATCCTATATCCTATAGCAGGCTCGCAGCAGTACAACTAAGTTGTTGTACCACCACGACATCGCACTAATTGCGAATCGAGACCTGCATGGGCCACCACCAAAAACGTGTCACGACCCGCACCCGAAAATCGGGCATGAGTCGTGGGTACGTCCAGCCTACGCCGCAGCATCGGCGGTAGAACGCTGTCTAGGTCAACTAACTAAATAATAATCTCACACAAAAATCGGGCATGACCTCTCCAAAAGGAGGGCAACCACACAAACAATATATATAATCTGCCAAGATCTCAACTCCAAACGGAGGAGCAATATCAAATGATAATCACAATATACTCAATCACGAATCTAAGCACGATAAGATAACACAGAGAGTCTAACAACTAAAAAGTCTAACCACCTCCAACTACTACAACAACCACAACATCAAATAATAATACAACAATATCCAAAATAATATACAAACAAGGTCTCAATCCAAAACCGGAGACAAATCCGGTGCTAAAGCTAATAAAAACAACAACAAGATCCTAGTGATCCCGGCTACCAACCCGGAAATCACCTCTAAACTAGAGGGTCCCTGTCTGCACCATCGACAGGCTCAGGTCCATAAAACGTCGGACACCAATCCTCCGGATACTCTGAAAAATATGTCCAGTCAGGACTGGAGCAAGTACATCTCTAACAGCAGTTCCATTTAAATGATAAAAACTATAAAACAGTCATAGCAAGTAGCAAGAAGAATGAAGCAAGTATGAAACAAGAAATATATAAATCACTGGTGCATAAAGGTAAAGATGCATGGGTATCAGAGCAAGATAGTAATAACTGCAATATACAGGAATTCTAAGCTAAGATCAAGTCCGTGCACATGAACGTGTAGTGAGTCCAGCATGAAAAACATGTAGTGAGTCAAGTCCAGAAACATGTAAGTGAGACAAGTCAAGAAATGCATGAGAGTCCAGACTATAAAGAATGAACTCGGTGTCTTTGAAATACTTGTTTCGACATGTAAACGGCTAGGGGTAAGTACGGCTCACCGCGCACTGGGTGCACGGCTGCTATCATTCCAGATTAGACCAGAGGGAGTGATTCCTGATGATGCCAGATAGGAATGTTTACATGTCTACTCGAGTATTTCCCCGCCCCGACTAATACAAGTGGATCCAAGACCCGACACGCAAATCAAGATGAGTCCAGCCTGTACATGAATGATGCCTGTAGTGATGCCTGTAGGTGATGCCAGTAGTGATTCCAGAATAGAGGCCAGAAACATGAAATGTACGTGTCGCAAGTAAATGAATCCAGAAATATCAATCAGTGTCCCGTGTGGTGCCAGAATAATCAGATGATACTATACTAGAAGCTGAATCATAATAAATATCAGATAATGAAAACTATCAGAGAATGTACTCGCCTGACGTCCTGAGCAACTGGCGATCCGAACTGGTGTCGCAAGGACCTAATGCGAAAAGCAAGGTTAAACAGGGTTCTAATGAGTTAAACAGATATAAAATAACTAAAAATAGGTTTCTAGGGTCGTTCTAGGTCAAACGGGTCAAACCGGTGAAATCTGGGTGAAAAAGTCAACTCTGGGTCCAAAAAGTCAACTCTAGGTCAAAACTAGGTCAAAAATTGACTTTGGCGGTCAACCGAGTCAACTACGGTCAAGTCTGGGTCAAACTAGGGTGCTCCTGAAATTCTAGGTCAAACCGAGGTCATTAAGCTAGAAAACTCACAAACTCGCCTCCTTGAGATACCGGGATACCCTCGGTATCCGATACCTCAACCTAGGCTACGCACCCCGCCTAAACCCGCTAAAACCTACGCTAGCACACGTAATTATATATATATAAACATATAAAAATCATTCCAAGACAAATCCTAGGCTATTGCTCAAAAACCCCGCTCGAAACCCAATACCTTAGTTATCTTAAGGTATTGAAATACCTTGGTATCTCAAGATATTGAGGTTTCGCTCTAAAACCCCTCTAACTAGCTATCTAGCTATTGAATATATACCTAGTTATTAATCTAGGCTAGATAATATATATATCTATCATATTTATATATATCTAAGTATGTATATACCTATGTATATATTTATCCACACACATTTACCCGATTACCCATATATACCTTACCCAACTCAAAATGCATATATATATACCTATCTAGATATCTATAGATATAGATATAACTATATGTATATAGATATCTATGCACTTAGGTAGATATATACCTAATACCTAGCTATCTATCTATCCATCTAACTATTATCTATCCATCTATAGATATATCTATCTATCTTATGTATCTAATTTAACTATCTAACTAGTTATTTACCTATCTATCTATCTATTAGTCTATCTAGTTAACTATCTATCTATCTATCAACTTATCTATCTACTTACCTATTTATCTATCAACTAACTAATACCTATCTATTTAATCTATCAATCTAACTAACTATCTAGCTAGTTATATATCTATCTATTCTATTTATATAGAAACATCTATCTATCTATGAATCTAGCTAGCTACCTATCTAACAATCTATAATATCTATCAATCTACTAATCTATCTATCTATTAAACCACTCTCCTTGCTACTGAACTCGCTGCTTGCTGCTGCTACTAGCGCTGCGAATACTAGCTGCTGCTGCTACTGTGCTTATCTGCTGCTGCTGCCACTGCTTTTGCTGCTACTGCACCTGCTTTTGCTGCTGCTGCCACTGCTTTTGCTGCTACTGCACCTGCTTTTGCTGCTGCTGTTGCAGTTTTCTGCTGCTGCTGCTGCAGTTTTCTGCTGGTGCTGCTGCAGTTTTCTGCTGGCTCCCCCCCCTCCATCACAAACACACACACACACACACGCCTATACATATATATATCTATAACACTCTATATATATATATACACACACATATATATACATATATCACTAGATATATATATATATACACACACTTATAATCTAACACACACACACACTAACACACTCACAAACACACTAATACACACACACTTAAACACACACACATATACACAAACACATATCTCCATATACTCACATATATCTATATATATATATATACACTAATATATATATCTATACATCTACACACACACACACACTAACATATATACTAATATCTATATATCCTCACTCACACACACTCACTCACACTAGCACACACCCTCACACACACACTCTCACACACACTAGCACACACATAAACACTCATACATATATATACAAATATATATACATATATATAAACTCATATGTATATACCTATAAACACTCACTCACACTCACACACACTCACCTACACACTCACACAAGCACTCACTCACACACTCACCTACACACTCACACAAGCACTCACTCACACACTCACCTACACACTCACACAAGCACTCCCTAACACGCTCACAAACACATAACCACACATATATATAAATATATATATAAAAACTCACACACAATATATATATACACATATATATAAACAAACACAACACAACGCACACCACGCCCACAACGCCCACCAACGCACGCCCAACGACCCCGACACGCCCAAACACCCAAAAATATATAAAATATAACTCGAAACCTCTAGCACACACTCCCCGATACTAACCCAACGTGCGCACAAAGCCGAAACGAGGAACCCAAGTCGAAATGGCCGTTCGGTCATTTCGACGAACACGTGGTGCGCGGCTCGGAAAACCTCCTGAAACGCACACCAAACGAACTCGGAATCGGCCCAAAATTTACCCACGCGCTCTACACGATGCCTAGATCCTAGAAAATGCGCTCCCGCGTCGATTCTAGGCCCGTGGCGGAAACGCACACGCACTTAGAATCGGCGACGACGAAAAGCCCCAATTTCGCCCGAAACGCCCGTTTCTCCGCGATGCGGCTTCCCGTGTCCAAACGGAGACACGCACTCACCCTCACGACACCCGACAACGTCTACCTAGGTCCATCTAACCTAGGGCATCACCCAAAATTGGGCCAAATTCGGATTTCACCCGAAATCGACACAAAACCTAACGTCAAAGTCTCTAAACACTACCCAACTAGTTCCAACTTCCTCCCACGGGTAGCCTACGGGTCTAGGAAGGTTCTAAAATATTAATTACACTATAAAAGAGTAATTACAAGAGGAAATTTAGGGTTTACCTCTTGGGAGTTGGAATCCCAAGCCAAAATCTCCAAATCTCTCCAAATCCTCCAATCCAAGCTTCCAAGCTCCCAATCCAAGCTCCAACACAAAATCTAGGCTCTACCCACCTAGGTTAGGGAAAGATCTAGGGTTAGGGTTAACTTAGAGAAGAAGGAATGGAAGAAAGAAGAAGAAAAGTGGAAGAAAACTTACTTTGGAGGAAGAAGGAGAAGAAGAAGAAGTGGAGAAGAAGGAGAAGTGAAGAAGAAAAGGAAAATGAAAATGGGGGAGTGGGAGCTGCTGTGTTCGGTCTGGGAGGGGCTGAAATGGTCGGCCAAGGATAGTAAATAGGGGTTGCCAAGTTGGGAAATTACCAAAATGCCCTCCCGAAACTCGATTTTGGGTTCCGGGTTCCAAATGCGCTCAAACTAGTTCCAAATCTCTCCAACTAACCTCCTAAAAATAAAATAAATATTCTAAGCCCCAAAATAATACTCACAAGGGTGTGGGCTGGGTCGGACATGGGTCCACTAGGGTCTGACATGGGTCCAGGCTAGCCAAAATCCTAAAACAATCAAAATAAAAATAATAAAAAATAATGCAATCACTAATTAAATATAAATACAATTAATTATAAATAATACACAATTAACCAAATTAAAAATAAAAAAAAATACCCGGCTCTGGAAATGGGGTGGTGACAAAACTCTTCCAAAAATGTGATGTAAATCGACTATCCTGATCGGAGATGATGCTCACCGGAACCCCATTTAAACTGATGATCTGCTTCACGTATAAACCAGCGAGATTTTTTGTACCTAATCCTACCTTAAATGGCAAATGTACCTAGTCTGAGGGTGGTCAACCTATCAACGATGACCTAAATTGCATCTTTTTCTCCTGGAGTGCGTAGAAGTCCAGAAACAAAATCCATCGTGATATGTTCCTATTTTTATTCTGGAATCGGTAGTGGCTGGAGTAACCCGCCTGGTCTTTTCCTTTCGACCTTGACCTGCTGGCATACTAGATACCTAGAAATAAAGAGTGCCACCTCTCGCTTTATACCATAGCACCACACGTGATCTCTTAGATCCTTGTACATCTTGGTAGCTCTTGGATGCATAGAATACTGAGAGCGATGAGCTTCATGCATGACTTCTTTTCTCAGATCTCCGCTAGGAACACATAGCCTCACTCCGTGTCGTAATAAGCCATCTTCTGCAATGATAAAATCATCTAGTAATTCGGCCTGTACCTGAGCTCGGATACTTCTTAGACTTTCATCTTGATATTGTGTTTTTTGGATCTTATTCATCAATGCAAACTGAATTTGCATACTCATCATCTGCATTTCAACTCCAAAAATTATTATTTTAATACCCAACTTTTCCAAGTCTGCTAACAAGTGGTGGTCCATCGTTAAGCACATAGCTACTAGATACATGTTCAAGGCATTTACAACTACGTTGGCCTTTTCTGGATGATACTTCAAGGCAATATCAAAGTCCTACATAAGCTCTAGCCATCTGTACTGTCTCATGTTCAACTCCTTTTGTGTGAAAACGTACTTTAAGCTCTTGTGGTTAGTGAATATTTTTACATGCTCTTCGTACATATAATATTTTTACAGCTTCAAGGCAAAAGATAACAGCTGCCAGCTCTAAGTTATGAGTGGGATAGTTTTTCTCGTATGGCCAAAACTGTCTGGATGAATAAGCCACCGCCTTATTATTTTTCTATAAAACACATCCCAAACCCTTTCCAGAAGCATTGCTATAGATGGTAAATCCTCCTGATCCTGATGGTAACGTCAGAATATAAGTTGTAGTCAATCTCTTTCTTAACTCATCAAATGCAGTATGGCAGTCCTCAGTCCATATAAACTCTACTTTCTTCTGAAATAGTCTAGTTAGAGCCTCTGCAATTCAAGAGAAATCCTTCACGAACTTTCTGTAATATCCGACCAATCCTAAGAAACTTCTGATTTCTGCAACCGAGCTCAGCGTAGCCCAAAACTCTATGGCAACTGTCACGCCCCAGTCCCAAAATACACGGGACCAGGCCACGTGGCAATAGCCAGCTGTCACGTCTCCGAGGATATCCCAATTTAATGGATCCTAACGAAGAGTGCTATGCTGTCCTAAAATACTAACAAGTCCAATATCAATCAACAACAGGTAATCTAATCTCATCCACAATATAACCAAAAAGTACTAGAATAAATACTAGAAAATAAATGCCAGTCTCAAATATCATAGTACAACCAAGAATGTCTGGTGGGAACAAACCCACTACTATGACGAAATAAAAGTACTGAATGACAGATAAAAGAGTAATGACTAGAGCATCGGCTGACTAGATAATGATGCTCCAATCCTAGGCAGAAGGCCTACCAACTGATCACGGAAACTCTAACGGTAACACCTCTAGCTCCTACGCAGTTGCGTACCTAGTATCCTGTCCGGAGCCGTACACTGTGGGGTAATATGCCTCGTCCAAATCTGGAAAAGAACCAGGTCCTCAGAGGGACGTAACAAGATATATAAAAATATGTTATATATAAATACTAAAATAAAATAAAATAAAGGGTGTGCTAACCATCTAAGTGAATGCAATGTGAGGATAATATTGGTACGTATGGGTAGGCGTAGTCATAACGTCCACACTCCGAAGAGAGTGGAAGCAGTACAGTATATCGTCCATATCGCTCCGAAGAATGTGGCAGCAGTGTAAAGGAAGTCATTGGATCCGTGGCTCCTCCGGATACTACGGACTCCAATGGGTGTATTCCATACGCTTACTAGTTGTCCTCCCTGCCCAATATAGATATACAAGTCGAATACTCGACGTGCATACCACGTATCTATATGCCAAGTCTCTACAAATCATATAATCCTGAATTACGTACTAAACCATGATGCCTGTCACACGCACTGATAGCTAGTCGAGTACGCGAACCCGCATCCCAATATGAATTAGTCACAGTGATACGTGTAAGAGTGTCAGGTCTCGGAAGATATCAGAGTATCCTTCCAATGGGGGTGAGTCTACTAGTGACTAGGTCAAGTACACTGCTCATCGACGCATCCGTCGACTGCACCCGAGTCAATCTCGGACGCGCACAGTTGTAGAAAAGAAAGCAACAAGATACAATATTTGCATATTTTAAATTAAATAGTAAATATGGCAAGGTATCTTGCCTGGGTCCTCAACCTGTGAATGCCAATAGCCTGCTCCTGCAGTGTCTCATGGCTGGTCCAGTAACCCTAAACATATAATATAATACAGCAATCTAGCATCAGACACTAAGCAATACATACACAACTACGACGCTGCTCTTAGGTACTGACGCAAGGGTCACGACTGGTTGACTACAGAGTCGCGTGTGCACGTAGCTAAGGTATACACGTGTTCTATCCTCGGTTCTCGCGTACCTCACGATAATAAATTACTAAGGTTGGAAGTTAACGAACTACTTACGTTTAGTACAATTATATGTCCTTCTACCTCATGTTACAGGGTACTAATCTAGGTTTTTAGATGAACACAATTCCTTATAACAAGTTATATCATTAAGGTAATTATTAGTTATTAATTATTGTTAAATCTTGTTAACATACATACTCATATATATAGTTTAACATCGATTTGGTTTGTGTCCAAGTCTACGACACTCGATACGACGACACGACGACTATAGAACGATACAATATTTCGATAATACAAGATACAATAACAGAAATGGGGCAATACACTGTTACCTATTCGCTGCTGAACGGGGGTCTACTCGTCGGTGTGAACGCACGCTGGCGGTTGGCGGAGCTCCGGCTTCGTGCGGCAGTCAATGACAGCGGCGGCAGTAACTGCAGCAGGTGCAGCAGCGGCAGCAGTAGCCTGGCAGCGGCGACAGCGGCGGCAGCGGCGTGGGCTGTGCTGGAATGACGGGAAAGGCGGTGCTGGTCAGGCTGGAGGTGGTTGTTGGTGGTGCTAGAAGCGGTGGTCCGGTCTGGGAGTGGTCGGCTCGGCAAGGGGTGCTCGGGGTCGGTTGGGGGTTGATGGCGGCGGTGTAGTTTGATGATGAAGGTGGATGGGAGTGGAGGTCAGGTGGTCAGGCGGCCTGGGGTAGCGGTCTGAGGCGGTGTGGTGTAGGGGAAGTCGGGGAAGGGATGAAGGTGGTGCACGGCTAGGGTTCGGCTAGGTGTAGAGGTGGTGGTAGGGTTTATGAATCTAGGGTTTTCAATGAAGCAAATATGTATATATATATATATATATATGGGAGAGGGATTTATAGGATGACCTCGAAGTTTGGGCCTGTCTGGACTCGTTGGGGTGGGGGCTGGTCCACATAAAAGGGTGTACATGGGCTTGGTTAGGTCCTATTTTGGGTGAAATTTGCCTCCAATTTAATTAAATTAAAATAATTGCACTTGTTGTTCTACTGTAAATTAAAAATACATGGGATTAAATTTTGGTGGGACACAAGTGTCATGGGCGTAGCAGTCTCAGAATAGGTTAATACCCTAATTTGGGTTATAGGGAATTGGGTTGTGGTTGTACCTCAATTTCAAATGGGAATGGGAAATGATGAGGAATTGGGTTTATTGGAATTATTCAGGGATGTTCGTAACGAATATTGCGCATCTAAAATAAAGCACAATATTGAGTATTTGAAAGTTACACAAGGGTCAGATGGATAGTCTGGCATGTCTAGGAGATGTGTATTTAATTAGTTTGAGGGTAACTACTAGTGTAGCGCTCCAAACGTCGAAGCAACGGTAAGGCGCATTAAGACACATAATTGTTGTACATTAATACTAATTGTATCCAAATTAATCCTAGTCTCTCAATCTAAATTAAAATAATCCTAAATTGGTCGAGGGGGTTTACAATCTACCCTCCTTAGAGCATTTTATCCTTAAAATTAAAATATACGTATGGTAAGAACTACTGACTGAAATTAAAATGATATTACGTACCTAGGCCTTCGAAGAGATGGGGATAACGCTGTCGAATATCCTTCTCACGTTCCCAGGTCGACTCGTCTGGTGCATGATGCCTCCATGCGACACGAACTAGAGGGATAGTCTGACCTCGCAAAACCTTCTCGCTTCTGTCTAGAATCTCAACAAAATTTATCCGAAACCGATCTCCTCTTCGAAATAGCCTTCAATCTCTTCCTTTCTCTCCTTCCAATATTGTAAAAGCACTTTGCCTCCCTTTGTAATATTTTTTTTGAGATATGAGATATATTTTAGGGCTAGGAGACACCTAATATAGTCTCAAACCCACAACTAGTATTTCTATTATATATAGGAATACCCAATCCAAATCCAAATCCATTGACATATTCCTATTATATGTAGGAATATCCAATCCAAATCTAAATCTATTGACATATTTCTATTTTATGTAGGAATTCCCAATCCAAATATATTGAGGTATTCCTATTATATGTAGGAATACTCAATCTAACTCCGAGATATTTTTCACATAGGTTGGGAATCCTACCCACTCCAAAAAATCTCCCCTTTCACAACTATGTGGAGGGGTTCGTCATCCTGATGATCCGCCTCTAGTACTCAAACTTTACCTTGGAAGAATTTTTGTGAACATGTCTGCTCTGTTGTCATCCCTATAAACCTTCTCAAGCGCTACTTGCTTTTTTCAACCATATCCCGTATCCAATGATACCGGGTATCAATATTCTTGGACCAGCTATGAAATATTTGGTTCTTTACAAGGTAGATTACACGCTGGCTATCGCAAATCAAAGGGTACTGCTCTTGCTTTAGCCCTATTTTCTATAGCAGCTTCTTCATCCACAGCAACTCATTGCAAGCCTCCGTTATCGCAATGTACTCTACCTCTATCGTTGACAAGGCAACATACTTCTGCAATCGCGACTGCCACGATAACGCTCCACCAGCAAACATTATCACATAGTCCAAAGTCGATCATCGTGCGTCTACATCTTCAGCCATATCAGCATTGGTATACCTAACCAGCTTCGGCTCGTCACCACCAAAAGAAAGTCTCCAATCGATAGTGCCCTGAAGGTATCGTAGAATCCACTTGACTGCACTCTAATGTACCCTTCAAGGATTGGAAGTATACCTTCAAACTGTGCCAACTGTGTGAGCGATGTCAGGTCTCGTACACACCATAACATACATACGATTCCCCATAACTGAGGCATATGGAACCCTCTCCATATCTTCCTTCTCGTCCTTGGTAGATGGACATTGTTTCTCAGTGAACTTAAAGTGAGCCACAAGAGGGTTACTCACTTTCTTTGATTCATCCATCCTGAAATGCTGAAGTACCCGGTGAATGTACTTCTTCTGGGACAAGTGTAGTATATTGGACTCTCTCTCTCTCTCTCGGCTGATCTGTCATGCCCCAGTCCCAAAATACGTAGGACTAGGAATACGTAACCATGCCAGCCGTATGTGTATGGGGACTCCAATATATGGAAACCATAATACGTACGTACGCTGTATTATGAACAATAATTCACAAGTGGTATAAACTATCACAAGTCACAGGGCATAACTCTAAATCTCATCCACAGAAATCATAAATAGATAAATAACCAATAACTATGCAACTAAATCTCAATATGAAGTATCAAAGGATGATAGTCGGGTGGAAATAAATCCACTGCCAAACTAGAATATAAAATAAACAAATCAAATACATCAACTAATAATCACGAGGCTCAAAGAGAAGACCTCCTCGAAATATATGTAACAAGTCCTTATCTATGCTCTTGCTAAGTCTTGAACATCTACACCTGGAAAGGGACCAGGTCCTTAGAGGGACGTAACAAGATACATAGAAGTATGCCAATAAAGTACTGAAATAAATATCCAATGGGTCGCCTAACCGTCTATATGAAAGCACGTTAAGAACAACTTTCTAACAAGTGAGCTATCTGGACAAAATGGGATTGGCATGATTCTCTTGGAGATTCAGGGGCCTAAAAAGCATATCGTCTTTTGAACGGCAGAGGCCGCCAGGTAATATAGGGGTCATCACTACCACGCATCTCCGACGGAGCGTACGGGTTACATAAAAAAGAAAGTGCAAAGGATCCCAAACGCCTTACTTGTTGTTCTCCCCACCCCATGCTCTAAGCATGTCACATCCATGATACGATAATACCTCTAATAACTGCCAAGTCTCCTAGCATGCAAAGTTTCTAACAGCAGTTATCCCTATCGCACGTCCCATACGTATAGGGGGCCAACCCAATATGCAGTCCGTGTCCAACATGAGACTCACACTCGTGTAACAGCTGTGTCACGGCCAATGAAACCTAATGATGCCTCATGATAATAGGGTGGTCTCATAAACTAGGTCAATATGCATATACATAATAAAAACAGAATACGACGTCACCGTCGTTGCACCCAAGTTTCCTTGGACGCGCAGTTTATATAGCAGTTATAATATATGAACTAAATGACAGAAATAAAATGCATGCATCATATGGAATATAAATTACAGTACGATGGCAAGGTATACTTGCCTGGCAAGAAAGCTACGTAGTACCAATAACCTGCTCCTGAAGTCGCACAGAACAATCCAATAGTCCTATATACATATAATATAATACAATACAACATCAGCCATTAAACTAGCACAGACACAACCATAATGACACTAAACTCAGAGGGTACGCTAGGGGTGACACTGGTCAACTAACATGGTCAAATGCGCGTCTAATTACGTGGGTGTCCTATATTAAATGTTGTATCAAAATTAGACAGTCAACTAACATGTGTCTAAGCCAGTACGTTAATGTACACAAGGCGGTCAACTTGCAATCCTCAGGGTCACATGGTCAATACGGGATATCTGTAATTATACTAAGGTCATGTAGTGTATATATATATACATATGTCATAACTATTACTAGCATATAATTACTTTTATATATATATATATATATATATATATATATATATATATTAATTTAATTATAATACGCGTACGTGTACGCATAAAAGTCATTAGGTTCTCCGACACGGTCTGAAACCAACCAACTAAACTGAACCAATATGCTAACCTAGATGTTATTCACGCATACACAATATGAAAGGAGAGGGACATGTTTGAACCTTGGGGTTAGCGTGCACGGGCACGAGGATCGGGGGTAACTACTGTAGGGCATCTTCGGCGAGGGTGACGGGTCCACAATGACGACGATGATGGTGATGATAATGGTGGTTAGGGTGATAATGAGGATGTAATTAAGGGATGATGATGAAGAGGATTAAGGGATGATGATGATTAAGTTATGATGGGGATGATTAATGATGATGATGAAGATTATGATGATTAATGGTGATGATTTTGATGAAGATGGTGGTGATAATTATGATGGAGATGATGGTGATGATTATGATGAAGATGACGGTGATGATGATGAGGAGTCGAGGATCATGGCTGTCATCGGTGCAGGTGGTGCTCCGTCGATGAGGAGGACAGGGAATGGTGGTGGTGCAGTCGGCCGGAGGACGGTCGACTCGGTGTTAACATCAGGGAGAGGTCGTGGTGGTGGGTGGACTGTCGTGCGGGATGCAGGTATTGCTCAGGCGGAGGATGTCAGGCGAGTCGACTCCGGCAAGGCGCTGGGGTGCACGGTCGGGTTGGCAGCGGCTCAACGCAGGCGGGTCGAGGGGAGTCGTCGATTCAGTAGGGTGCAGCGATGTTTCAATGGGCTGTGGTGGCTCCGGTCGACAAAAACAGGAAGGAAGGGAGTCGTAGAACGTCAGGGTGAGGTGGAGAAGATCTGACCGGCTGAGATGGAGGTCCGGCGATGCGTTGCTCCGGCGGCTCGGGAGGAAGGAGGAAGATGATGAACAGTAGGGTCGGCTAGGTGTAGCATAGGGTTTGGGTTTTGGAAAACTAAAAAGAAAAAGGAAAATTTGTATATTTATACATGTAGAATTTGGGTTTGGGTGTTGACCTAGGAAGGTAGGCTTGGTCAACATCCTTGGGATTGGGCCTTGGCTTCACATGGGGATGTTTAGAGGGCTAGGATTTGCATTGTTTAAAATGCAAGGCTAGGATTAGATAGGGGTGATGGTGATTGCTACATACTACAAAAATCATGGAGAAAATTCTCATGACCAAATAATGAAGGAAAAATAGGTTTCTTCATGTGTCGTGTCCAATGGTGTGGACACCTCGATGCGCTTTTGCATAAAAGTGCCCAACAATTAGAAAATTACACAAAGATAGAAATTAGATTAAATTAATTAAAAATTAATACAAATGGTGTTCTAAAATTAATTAGAAGTACATAGGGCTAAAATTAGGTGGGACACAAGTGTCATAGATGTAGGAGACTCAGAATAGAATATTATCATAAATTGGGTTGTACGAAGCGGGTCAAGATTGTGTCTCCAATTTTGATTGGAATGCACAAGGATACAAAGTCAAATTTATTTAGAATTAAATATAAACATCTGCGACAAATATTATGCGACTAAAATGTAGCACAAGAGAGCATATTTACAAGTTACACAAAGGTCAGAATAGAAGGCTGGCGCGTCTAGGACAAGGATATAAAATTTATAGGAAGGCAATAGCTAGTGTAGTGCTCCAATTATCGAAACAACGGTAAGGTGCACTAGGTGATATAAATATTGTATAATTAAATAAAATGTCGTATTCTATTTCTAATTGGATTCAAACTAGCCCTAGTCTCTCTATCTAAGCCAAGTAGGCCTAATTTTGGGTGAGGGGGTTTACAGATCTTTATTCGAAGAATAGTCTTTGCTATGCCCAAATCCTTCATTGAAAAGGTCGCGCCTACTTGGCGCTTCAACTCCGCTATCCTAGTGGCATTCCGACCCACCAGTAGCATATCATCAACATAGAGAAGTAAAATAATGAAATCATCCTCGGCAAAGTACCTCACAAATACACAGGGGTCCGACGTCGTCCGTGCATAACCATGCCCCCCCCATAAATGACTCAAACTTCTTGTACCACTGCCTCGGAGCCTGCTTTAGACCAAACATGCTCTTTCCCAACTGACAAACCAAGTATGACTAGCCTTTCTCACAGAATCCCTCTGGCTGCTCCATGTACAACTCCTACTCAAGATCATCGTCGATGATTGTCGTCTTCACGTCCATCTGCTCGACCTCCAAGTCAAAACTGGCTGCCAAGCACTACCCGAATCGATGACTACTTAACAACTGGCAAAATATCTCATCATAATCTATTCCCTTCCACTGACTGTAGCCTTTAACTACCATCCTCGCTTTGTATTGAGAGCGAGTAGCATCATATGTCTGTTTCACTCTGAATATCCATCAATTTTTTAAAGCCTTCTTACACTTTAGCAACCGTACCAGATCATAAGTAGAGTTGGCATATAAGGAACTTATCTCCTCCTGCATAGCCACCATCCAAACCTGCCTATGTTTATCTTCTATATCCTTTATAAAACTTTTGGGCTCTCCTCCGTCAGTCAATAGCACATACTCACCTGGTAAGTAACTTGTAGATGGTCGACGCTCTCTATCGCTCCTCCTCAACGGAACCACTGGTACTGGCTGTATATCAATAGCCTCCTCCCATTCAGAAACTACCTCCTCGGCATGCTCATCCTCCTGAGGGTCACCTTAACCACTATCAGCAGGCTGATGATCAAGGTTGGGAGTAACTCCATGTATTGGCTCTCCCATAATTGGATCCTCTGCGATTTTCTTTGGAAACTGCTCGAAGCAAAATGACTCTAACTCAGGCAATTCTTTAGCCTCATAAGGCATCTCGAAATCATGAGTGTTGGCCATGGTCTGATACTCGACAAAAACCACATCCTTGCTTCTGTAGATCTTTTTTCCTATTGGATCGTAAAGTCTATAGCCAAACACATCCCGATCGTAGCCAACAAGACGCACCGCCTCTTCGGCTCAAATTTGGATCTTTCGTCCTTCGGTATATGCACGAAGGCCTTACAACCAAATACTCGCAGGTGATTGTATGACGGCTCTTTGGGAAACCATACTTTGTCAGGAATATCATCCTGCAAAGGAACACTAGGAGATAAATTAATAACATAAGCAGCTGTATAAAGTGCCTCACCCCAATAGCGGCCCAACAAGTTTGCTTCTGACAGAAAGTTCCTTACCCTCTCTATCAGCTTCATGTTCATTCGCTCTACTATACCATTGAGCTGAGGTATCTTGGGCGGAGTCTTCTAGTTTCATATCCCTTGCTATCTGCAATAAGCATCAAAGTGATCAACGTAATCGCCACCGTTGTCGGACCGAACACATAGCAACTTCTTGCCCGTATCCCTTTCAACAGAGGCCTAAAACTCTTTGAAAGTGGGCAGCACCTGATCCTTGGTCTTTAAGGCATAAATCTAAACCTTTCTGGAACAATCATCAATTAAAGTCACAAAATAAGAAGCACCACCAATGGACTTTAACTTCAAAGGACCACAGACATTCGAGTGAATCACCTCGAGCAACACCGACTTCCTTGAAGTTGGATGACTTTGGAAAGACACCATATTTTGCTTTCTCGCCAAACAGTGCGTACATCTATCCAATTTTGTATACTTTATCCCTGGAATCACTATCTTGTTCACCAATTACCTCATCCCCCTCTCGCTGATATTGCTGAGCCGCCTGTACCATAATTTAGTAGACGCATCAGTAGCTGCATTAACCTCATATTCTCCATGTGCGCTCCTTTCCATATAATAGCGTCCGAACATACTTTTTTTAGCAATTACCATCGAACCTTTGGAAAGTTTTCACTGACCGCTCCTGAAGAGGTTGAAGAAACCCTCTTTATCCAACATTCCAACCGACACCAGGTTGAAATGGATAACAGGGGCATGACAGACATCTTTGAGAACACGAATTGTACCCATTTTTGTCCTCAAATGCACATCTCCAACAGAAACAGCCTTCGACACATCTCTTTTTTCTATCTTCAACACTTCAAATTCGCCTATTGTGTAAGTAGAAAATAGTGCCATATTGTGAGATACGTGTACTGAAGCACCTGAGTCTACCAGCCAAGAGTTTTCATCAAATACGAGGTTCATAACTACCTCATCACCTACAATGATCATGTCGCCTCCATGTGCCGAGGCTGCCGCTGTAGTGTTCTCACTTTCCTTTCCCTTGTCGTCCTCCTTCTCCCTCTTCCAAGCGAAATAGTTCCGCTTGATGTCGCCCTTCTTGCCACAATGGTAACACTCCAAGTCCTTGTACCGACCCTTGGACTTGCCCCTACACTTGTCTCTGCCACCATCTGGACCCCTACTCTTGCTCCTTCCGTGGCTCTCTGAAACTTGCGTCTCTGAGTGGGATGTGGATAAAGTGCCCTGAGAATGTCTTCACATCTCTTCATTCAGTATCCCGCTCTTGGCAAACTCCAGACTGACCATGCCTTCCGGAGCAGAAGCGATCATAAACACTCGTACGGCTTCCCACGAGTCTGGCAATATACACAACAACCATAGTCCCTGAACCTCATCGTCGAACTTGACTCCCATCGAGGATAGCAGGTCAACCATGCCCTGGAACTCACTCAAGTGATTTGAAATAGACGCACCATCTTTGAATCGCAGACCCACCATCGTTCGGATCAGGAATAACTTATTTACCCTGGTCTTCTTCGCATATAAAGATTCCAGCTTATCCCATAACATCTTTATGTGCTCAATATTGGCAAAGTGATTGTATACATTCTCGTCAACGAACTGTCCAATATATCCATACACCTGTATATGCTTGAACTTCCAGTCCTCTTCGGATTTGTCCCTGGACTTCTCGGACCCAAATACTGGATGATGCAATTTCTTGACGAACATCAAATCCTTTATCTTGCTCCGCCAATAATGATAGTTCGTACTGTTCAGGGTTACCATGCGCACCGGCTTCGCGTCCATCTCTCCTCCCTGATTTGCCTGTCAACTCCTGACCTCTCTGAACTCCAGAACCTAGCTTTGATACCACTTTATTGGGAACGAAAGCGAGAAAATTGTTCCCCAAACCAAGAAGCCCTGCGAGAGAACTGAGCAATAGCACACAAACCAAAAATGCCAAACACAAATCACAGACACAGAGATTTTTACGTAAAAAACCTAAATGGGAAGAACGATAGGATGATCGGAGTCCAACACTAAAAAGCCTCCACTAATGTAATAAGAAATACACTGACTCCTTACAAACTTCTCACCGATCCAAACGGATCACCACAACTCTTTGGAATAAAAAATAGATTACAAACAAACGAAGAACGGAGATGGCGAGAAATTTTTTTACCCAAAACCGATCTCCTCTTCGAAATAGACTTCAATCTCTTCCTCTCTCCTTCCAATGTTGTAAAAACACTCTCGCCACCTTTTGTAATTTTTTTTTGAGATATGCGATATATTTTAGGGCTAGAAGACACCTAATATATATAGCCTCAAACCCTCAACTATTTTTTCCTATTATATATAGGAATACCCAATCTAAATCCAAATCCAAATGCATTGACATATTCCTATTATTTGTAGGAATATCAATCCAAATCTAAATTTATTGACATATTCCTATTATATGTAGGAATACTCAATCCAAATATATTGAGGTATTCCCATTATATGTAGGAATACTCAATCCAACTCCGGTGTATTTTCCACATATGTTGGGAACCCTACCCACTCCAACACTAAGAGCTAAGTCTAATCGGATCTCTGCAGATTAGAGGACCAAATTCATGGATAATATCGAAATATTCATTCTGATTCTATTTTGGCGACAGAATTGATTGTTGGAGTTATCCAATAATTAGGGACCACACATATAAAATTAATTGTGTTGTGCTATCTAAATAATTAAGCCAAACTAAAGTGGTCTAATTAAAAATAGGATATAATTATCATGGAGATAATGTGTAGATACCATTGAGATAATTCTAATTTGATGAGGGACCAAATTAGAATTATGTAAAATCTTGAATATGAGTCGTTGGATGTTGTTTAAGTCATCTAATCTTAACCGTTGAGTTAAACCATTCAACTCAACGGTTAAGATTAGATGACTTAAACAAATGGATGCTATCATGGGGATGGACGGAGATACAAAAAATGAGAGGATATATATATATATATATATATATATATATATATATATATATATATATATATATATATATATATATATATATATATATATATATATATTAGGGTTAAAAAATGTATTCATTAGGGTTTGGTTTTAGAGTTATGGTCCCCAGCTTATTGGGCCACAATAGAGAGGGTTTTCTCTTTTCTCATATGCATCCCCATAAACAGAAGAGGGGAACAAAGGACTCAACTTTGTCATTAAGGATCGTATCAAATTGGAAGATCGAACCGCATAAAGAGACGTTCGCTACAAGATCCATCAAGCCAATTAATGAATTCATGTACGCTTCCGCAATTAATTTATGTTCTTCATCTCATGAATCAACTGGTAAAAGTCTAACAATTGGTATAAGAGCCTCCATTGTTTGATTCATGAGTTTGAAATTTTAGAAATTAGATTTTGTTGTTGTTTAGAAATCCTAGATCATTCGATCTAATTTAATTTAGGATTCCGATTGTTCGATCAAAAAATTTCATAAAAAATACTTTGGATTAGTGTTGGCTTTGTTTATTTGATGCATAAAGTCACCCGACCACCCAAAGTCTCTGTTATATCTGGATATTTGGATTATGGGTATTCGTAAACCATAATCTTAACTGCATTTGGTAAGGCTTACTGCAAAAAAAATGTTATGATTTATATATTTATCAAATCTTGTTCTTGTTTGCAAACGAGTCAAAAGTGCTTTATGCGTGAATTATAATAGCCTCAGACTTGAGAATGTTATATACTTCAGTATTGTTGAATTATAATAGCCTCAAACAAGTGAAAGTGTTATGGATTAAAGGATTCAGTTGAAGTGGATTTCAAATGTTTATATAAGGCCTTTTGCATTAGCTTTAAAGTCGATTGTTTTATTTTTATTTTTTATAGCTAGATTCAGAGCTTCATAAAATTTAAATAATTCTCATGTAGAATCGATATATTGAAGTACCACTAGAAGACTCAATTTAACGTATAATATACTAAAGAAGGATTTCAAATGAAATTATAAGCCTTATTTAATTGAGATGGTCGTCGGATTCAAATTACTATTGCTTCTAGATAATTTAGAATTTATATATATCCAGGAGGATAATTTTAAATGAAAATTTAATAAATTTGGCATATTAACTGGCCAATGGCATAGTTAATTTTTTGGCTCTAAGTTAGTACATATGCATGTGATAATTATCCTGAAAAATCAATTTTGGGGAAACAAAATTATTTTATGTTTGAAAGAATTTTAGTTTCTAATAAATTTATGCTTTAAGTCATGCATAGATATTCATATGTATATGATTATTTTATTTGAGTTATAATCTTGATATGCATGTATAAAAGGATTTAGTCATGACTCAGTCATGTAAAAATTTAGTCAACATTCAAATTATTTAGTGCTTCTTTATGACTAGCAATAGTCGTCTAACATTATAAATAGACACATTGAAACAAGATGTCGCCAAAGTGACATCTCTTGTGTAGATAGTCTAAGAGGAAAGTCAGATATTTGTGTGTTTACATTCATGCGAGTATTAGTGGGCCTAAAGGAAGGTTAATACTTGGTCGAATTTCATATATACCTGTGGTGATAAATGTGTGACAATTATAAAGTTTACATGTGAATAATAACTCGATCGAAAGATAGACTTATTATTTTATATGAGTTATTGTCAATGTTTGATTATTACACAAAGAGTACCACTTACAGTTAATATTATTGTCCAAAGACTTGATATTAACGATGTGCTAGGTATCTTGAGATGGGGTTCACCATTATTTGAATTTGTTTGACTATTATTTTTGGTTATTAATTAGAGCATGTTATTTTTTTTCTCTTTACCGTTAATGTTGCTGCAATATCTGCTAATCTAAACTCAATTCCCATACTTAATGGGATTACTTTAAGACTGGAAAAAGAATATTTAAATTGTTCTCGGTTGCATTGATCTAGACCTTGTACTTAAGGTTGCACCCCACCACTACTAAGGAAGACAGTTCCTCGGGTGAGAGAGCAAACTTTGAGCAGTGGGAACGCTCAAACCACATGAGTCAAATGATCATAAAGCACGATATTCCATAGGCATTTAGGGGTACAATATCTGATGAGGTACCAATGCTAAATAATTCTTTGTTGAAATCGAGAAAATATTTGCAAAGAATGATAAGGTGAAAACAAGCACACTTTTGTTGCGCATGATTACCATGAAATATAAAGGCAAAGGTAAAATAAACGGAGTACATAATGGAGATGTCTCGTATTACTTCAAAACTTAAGGCACTTAAGCTCGACCTGTCAGATTACTTGCTCGTATATTTGGTATTACTCTCACTTCCTACATAGTACAATCAGTTTAAGGTTAGTTACAGCTACCAAAAGAAGAAATTGACTCTAAAATGAGCTTATTTTGTACCGTGTACAAGAAGAAGAGAGATTGAAGCAAGATAAGACTTAAAGTGCTAATTTGGCTACCACCCCTAAAGACAAGTATAAAGGCACTAAGAAAACAAATATAGAAGCTGCTAAGGGTTCAACTCAAAAGAAACAACAAACTAAAGCTATGGGTTATTTCTTTTGTGACAAGCCAAGACACGTAAAGAAGGAATGCACAAAGTATAATGCATAGCATATAAGGAAAGGTACATTTCTTAATTTGTCTATTCTGATGTTAATTTAGCTTTAGTATCAAGAAATACATGGTGATTAAATTTTGGTGCAACTACTCACATCAGAGTTTCTATGCATGGTTACCTCTGCTATCGAAAGTCAGTTGATGGTGAAAGATACATCTATATGGATAATGACAAGTCGGTAGAAGTGGATGCAATAGAAATTTTAGCTATTAATGGGAATTAGTTATTATAGGATTTGATAGGTATTTATTATTATTATTTATTATTGTACCATTTTTAGATGGAATTTAGTTTTAGTTTTTTTATTGGACAAATATATTTATCATTGTTTATTTGGAAACAATAAAGTTTGATCTATCTTTAAATTCAAATATTATTGGTAGTGGTTCCCTCAATGTTTATGATAACCTATATTCGCTTAAAACTATTATATCTTGAAAAAAAATCTTGCATGTGGAATCATGTGGTATTGCAATTTTTGGACGAGAACTGCAATTTTTTGAAAATATTGAGTTTAGGGAGAGAAAGTTAGGGAAATTATTTTGAGAAGAATCAGTTTTGATTCCTTCTATCACTTTTGACGATGTACAATTTTCTATACCTGACATTAATCAAGAAGTGAATCCGGAATCTCGACAAGACAATATCGAATTACCTTTACAAGAGCTACCTCAACAAGACAACATAGAGGAACCCTCCATTCAAGATGAGGTAATTATTCGTGAGAAACAAACTCAACAACCTCAAGAACTAGTGCCATTAAGACGGTCCATCAGAGAAAGGAGAAATACAATTTCGGATAATTTTGTCATATTTCTCCAGGAACGTAAGGAAGACTATGGAATACTGGAAGATGATCCTATCAACTTTCGGCAAGCCATGGAAAGTTCCAATTCTCAAAAGTGGATTGAGGCAATGATTAATGAGTATACTTCTTTATATGACAATAAAGTTTGAAATTTTGTCCCGTAACCAAAAGGTACGAAGCTCATTGGCTGCAAATGGATATTTAAAACCAATAAGGATTCGAAGGTTAATGTGGAGAGGTATAAAGCACGTTTTGTAGCTAGAGACTTTACTGAAAAGTTAGGGATTTATTTTAAAGAGATTTTCTCTCCAGTTTCTTCAAAAGACTCATTTAAAATAATTATGGCACTTGTTGCACATTATGATCTTGAGTTACATCAAATGGATGTCAAAACGGCATTTCTCAATGGTAATATTGATGAAATTATTTATATAATGCAGCGAGAAAACTTTATGTCGGGAGATCCAAAGAATATGGTTTACAAACTGACAAAATCTATTTATGGACTCAAGCATGCTTCTTGTCAATGGTAACACAAATTTCACCAAGTGGTTATCTCATTTTATTTTGTGATAAATATTGTTGAAGATTGTATGTATCACAAGTTCAGTAGGAGTAAACATTTTTTTATATATCGATAAAGTACTTAATGCAAACCAGGTGATACCCGTCGCTAAAGAAGACAAGTTCAGTCTCAAAGTGACGAGAATAGCCTTAAAACTAAAGAAATACAATAGATTTAATGTTCATCAGTTGTAGGAAGTTTAATATATGCTTAAGTGTGTACGCTTCCAGATATTGCGTACATAGTTGGATGTTAGGAATATATTTAAGCAACTCTGGTATGGATCATTGAAAAGCAGCCAATCGGGTTAATTAAGTAATTTAAAGAGATCAAAGAATTACATGCTCTTTATAGGAGATCGGATAATTTGGAGATCATAACGTATTCTGACTCCAATTTTGCTAGATGTCAAGACAACCAAAAATCCACATCAGGTTATGTTTACCTGTTGGCTGGTGGAGATATATCTTAGAAAAGTGTCAAACAGACACTTGTAGCATCTTCCACCATGGCAGTTGTAGTGCCCTGCTTCCAGTGGTTCACTAATGGAATACCTTCGACTTTGACTTGGTTGAAAATCGAGTATCAAGGAAACCTTATGACCCAATCGATCACGGACAAAATGCAATAAACATTTCCAACTGATGGACCGACTTCTATTGAAATGAGTCCAAGAGTTTTAGTTGGATATTTTATAACTTGGTTATTGTTGATTTGCGTTTTCGTGTTGCTTTCAATGATTTGGTTTTCGTAGTTTGCTTTCCTCGCTTGTGCATTCATTTTGAAAATTAAGAGAAAGAGATCGATGGATGCTAACCAAATATTATTGCAATTTCAGGATGCATAACCAAAGAGTGATCATTGCATGAGGCTTCCCCATCTCTCGTGTTGATTCATTTGGTGAGTGATTTTGGCCCTTCGATGAGTCCTTTTGTTTGTACTCCTTAACGAAAGAATATCTAGTCCACTATATTGTATGTCTCTAAGGTCAATTATATCCCATTAACAAGATAAGCTAAAAAGATAGATGGAAATCATATGCTAGAATATAGAAATATTAGTTTACTTATTGCATGATAAAAGAACTATATTACTTAAAATATTGAATTGTCATTAAACTCGTTCAGAGAATTGATGCTTGACCCTTATCGAATGTTGCAAACAGAGAAATTACAGAAATATCTTATGGTTTTAAATTGATCGATATTGATAGATTAAAGAGCTAAGGCTCTATCGAAAAGATATAGTCCTTAAAAGATGCATATTGTTCAACTATTACAATAGAAATATTTTTATCTGATAGAACGCATTCATCGCATCGGTCTCGGACAACTTATCTATAAGGTTCAGTCTCTCGAGCGGTTCCTGGGGCAATAGAAATTGTTCAACCTGGGAGAGATAATTAAATACCCTGAGGCTTGTAGTCCTCTCGATTAGGGGGGTGTCTAGTCTAATAGTTAGACTAGGCTCGTAGTTCCAACTGATATTCACGGGTTTACCCATGGACCATCATGTAGTTAGGTCGCATACTAGGTTAACCTTCTTGCATACCTAATACTTGATGCCAATATAGATTCATGAGTTTATTATATATGCCAATTATGGCTAACTCGTATGTCTGATGCAAGGATAACGACTGACTCTGGGTAAGAATTATCATATTATGGTTCACTCTATTATTTATGTTTCTTTTCATGAATTGTTAAACTGACCCAAGACAACTAGAAAGATCACATAATAGTAATGTTATCTTCACATGTTTTCTTAGTGTGAATTATTAGGTGAGTTTGTCTTTGGTCGCTCGCCAGTACTGATTGAGTACTAACCCATGTTTGTGGGCATCTTCAGGTTCAGGTAGCGAGAGTTTAGCAAGTATTCTGAATCTGTAGGAGCGCATCCAATCCAGTAGAACCATGCTCGTTGTTTCCAATCTTCTTTCCAGTTTGTAAGTTTCCTTTCAAGGTCTTTTATTATTATCCTAGTATAAGGATATAATGTATGGGCATTATGCCTAGTTTTTGGATTTCAAAGAGATGTAATCCAAGTATGGGATATTTTGTAATCAACCAAGAAAGTTCATTGTAATCCAATTTCAAGTACTCAATAAAGAAAGTATTTTGTGTTCTTATCAAATGTGCTCAAACTTAAGTTTTCTGAAAATATAATTATGTATTTCTATATCCATTGTCTATTTTGTGTTTTGTGCAAGTACTATGCCTTGTGCAAGCCCAACTTAGGCTTGCACGGTATCATGTCCAATGGTGACTTAAGGTCCTCCGGGATCGGGGCGTGACATGATGGTGTCAGAGAACGGCTTTACATCATTTGCCTCTACAAATATTATTTTTAAAAATGATATAAGTTTTTAAGTGATTTCAAAAGTTCCTATTTGTAAATTATTTTCAAAGCTATATAAGTATTTTGATGATTTTAAACGTCATGATTCTAAATTTATGAAAATCCAATGTCCCATACAATAAGTTCATAATACGTTATGAGACTAATACAAGCTACTCTTTTTTTAGCGAGATGCCTAAAGCGAGTAATCCAAGGACATCGCACGCAACAGGAATGAATGATGACCAAATCGATAAGCTGATTGGAATGTTTAAAAATCAACAAGAACAATTTGAAGCCCAAAAAGAATGATTTGAAGCATATAAACAACAGGTTGATGCTCGAGTTGCGGCACAACATAAACATCTCGACTCTTTGACTCAGATAGTAGCAATTCTGGCACAGTTGTAACAAAAACATTGGCTGCCAATAGCAGCAATTATGGCACAATTGTAACACATGTAGCAGCAGCCACAATAGTGCATCGAGAAGTGGGTTTAGCGAGAGATGATGAGCCTTAATAAGAAACCATGAAGTCTACCTTTAAAGGTACTGAGTTTCTGAACCTGAACCCTCCAGAATTCGAGGGCAGAACTGTACCAGATAAGATGATGGATTCAGTCGCAAAGTTGGAAGGCTTGTTCGAGTTTGTTGGGGTACCAACGAACATGATGGTAGTGTGTGTCATGCCCCAGTCCCAAAATACCATGGGACTAGCCACGAGGCAATGTCTAGCAGCACAACTCCAATTGGCAAACCCAGTTTAATGGATCATTTAGGGTGCACTTAAGCTATATATATATAAATAAAGGTCTACAATACCTGTCATAGTTTATATATCTAATCTCATACACAATACGAATCACAACACAAGGGATAGTCCAGTCACAAGAATAATAAAAATAAAACTATCCATCAGCAAGTGCAGTATAAGAAATGTCGCGGGGAATAACCCGTCATCAAAATAATGAAAAGAGAAATAAACCAAGTATATATGTCCAATAGTCACTAAGCCAAGTCCAAAGTCTAAAGAACGCTAAGCATAAATAAATAAAGAAATAGCATAGTGCTTAAGAGAAGTCCTCTTGCACAACCTCGTCCTCTGGTGTAAGTACTGCTCCAAAGTCAGCTCATGTCCCGTAAACCTCAGGGTAGCTCTCCTCATCTATACCTGGAGATATAATCCGAATCCATGTCCACAGGGGACATAGCAAGGTACAATAAATACTTAAGACAATGTAACAGTAAATAATAAATAGTGTGCTCAGGGTACCTATCATAACCAACCAAGTGAATGCAATTGAGAACATACTCGTCCGCTAAACCACCAGGGCCTATAGGTCTCATAAACATGACAATAGTAGTAGTAGTAGTAGTAGTAGTAGTAGTAGTAGTAGTAGTAGTAGCAGTAGTAGTAGTAGTAGTAGTAGTAGTAGGTACGTAAAGGTCCTGTCAAGGTACCTACAGCACTATAGGGCCCGAAGCACAAGCAACAGTAGCACATATTGTGTGGTAGCCCAACGTTACAGTAGATTGTTCCCAATCCTCATGTATCTCGCGTCTCATGTCCATAACACGCAAGACAAGTACTAACTATGTCTCGAGTCAAGAAAGAGGATTCAATCAAGTCAACTAATCATATATCACAAGTCATGTCCTAACACAGAAGTCGAAATCCTCAAATATCTCAAGTAAGGCTTCTGTACATGAGGGTCTTGTACAGTGTCCTAAGGTATATCGTGCAAGAGTTGAACGTAAAGGGTATACAATGACAATGTAGTCTAATAATATTCGATTCTGCGTACGAAAGTTGGCAATCAACTATACTTCGGATGCTAAGTATCATAACTGTCCTAGGGTCATAATAAGTACAAGCAAAGAACTAGAAATAGAATCAATAACTGGTAGTAGCAATAAGCACAAAATTCTGGAACAAAGAAAAGGTACACTTGCCTGCTACCGCGGTACTGTATGACTGGTGTCCTCAACCGAAGGTACAACGAATCCAAGTTGTCCTATTATAAAATGTTCTAATCAATACACTATCTAATATGATTAACATAAAAGAATAGGATTATTCGCACGACGTCAACTAGTGTGGTGACGTTCATGCCAACGATCCAACAGTTATGAGTCATAAGCCAACGTGCCAATAACCACGTACCATGGCAATGTCTAGTACATTGTAGGGTCTCGTTCATTTTGTTTTCTTACGTATATATAGGCACCTACATGAGTTCCAACATGTGTAATCCTATGCATACGCAGATACGATACGATGTCTAGAAACTTACAACAAAGCTAAACTATATCTCGAACATGCATGCCAGCTATCCAATACGTATGTCGACATCCATTAATACTGAATTAAAATAATTTAAATTTTAAAATTATGGTTTCTTTAGTAAAAAATATCGAAACGACACCGTTGTACGTACAAAGTTCCGTTGCGTGTCAACTAGGTGTTCTAGCTACTTTGGCAAATAGTTTGTGCATGAAAGGTTGCCAACTTGCATGAAAGATTTATTTAACATATAAAATATAATAATTAATAATCTATAAATTATTAATTAATTTCTGGAAATTTATATTTAAATAATAAAATAGCAACATCTATCAAAACTAGGTTATTAGGGTTTACAAATTGCCATGTATTGGTTCTCGTGTCATCAAAGAGTAGTTTTTATGTAAAAAATTAAAGTTTCTCATACATGGGATTTTCTCATTATAATCTAATCATATTTTTGGGTTCATAAAAGGGTTTTACATAAAAAAAATATTAAAAGAAATTATAAAACTTACGTGTTCTTGATTACAACGAAGCTTTTTCTTACGACACGGACCTTTTAGAGCGCCAAACGGACTCCAAACTCCATGAAACTTGAGGGGGCTCTTTGTGGCTTCAAGTATGATGTAAATATAGGGATTTTAGGGGCTTTTTCTACTGTGGGAGTGCCCAAAATGCTGCTGCAACCAGCAACCACTAATCGGCCCTAAAAGGGTGGCTGAATGCTCCTGGGGTGTTCGAACACCTTGGGGACTTGTGTGGAGGCTTGGAGATGATAGAGAACTGAAGTAAAGGGGAATTAGGGGGCTGTGGGGGTCTTGAGGTTGGGAAAGGGGGTCGGCTAGGAGGTGGCTGCCATGGGGGAAATTAGGGTTAGGGTTTTGTGAAGGGGATTGCTATGTATATATATAATTAGTTGTTGGGCCCTTTTTGGTTAAGTTTTTAATGGGATTTAAGTTTTGGTTCAGACCTAAGAGATTTTTTTATCCATTAGTAGGGTTTGGGTGCACTTGGGTCTAGTTGTGTGGGTATTGGTTGAGCTTGAGTGCAAGTGCACAAGAAGGTTCTCTATCGGTACTTCAAATAGGTTATTAGTTGTGTTATTGTGTTGTTGTGCATGTGCGAGGGTTTAAGTGTGAAGAATATATATAAATAATAGGGTACGAGTGTGGGTTAGTGTACATGTCTCATGATAATTTGTTTGAGAGTCCAAGTAGGGAGTTTGGGCTCGATTGGGTCCAACTAGCCAATTAAAGGTGATTTTGCAATGTCAATGGTTCGAGATGTTTGTCCATATTTTTAGAGTATGGAGGAGATCAAATTTAATGCAACACCCAAGTCAAAAGTGTACTTGATACAGTCAAGGCCAATAATGTAAATTTGGTTGGAAGGGAAAAGGTCGTGCATGCTCAAAATATTCAAGCCATGACAAGTCTCATATATATATATATATATATATATATATATATATATATATATATATATATATATATATAAGGATTCTATAAATTAATACTTTAACCTTTTTAATCAATTAAAATAATAAATAAATTAAAAAATACCAAATTACCCCTATTCCAAAATATGGAGGTTTACAATCTATCCACCTTAAAAAAATTACGTCCATACAATTTAGAATAAAGCTACTCTAGGAATCTATATAGACATGGTAACTAAAGGCAGTTCTAAGGTCATACATGCATCCTCGAATAAGTAAGGATAACATTGTCGTATGATATCCTCTCGCTTCCAAGTGGATTCGCTTGGAGAGTGACGCTTCCAAGCTACCCAAACCAGTCTAATCGTCTGACCCCGCAACGTCTTCTCAATAGTATCCAGTATCCCAACTGGCTGCTCCTCATAAGTCAAGCTCGGACCTACCGCAATCTCGGAATGATCAACTACATGACTTAGGTCAGTCACGTACCTCCTCAGCTATGAAACATGGAATACATCATGCACTCCTTCTAGAGATGGGGGTAATGCAAGATGATACACCACCTCACCAATACGCTCCAGAATATCAAAAGGCCTAGTACCTTGGGATCAACTTTCCTCTGATCCCGAATCGAATGGTGCCACAAATAGGTGAGATCCTCAGAAACATATGTCCACCTTCCTTGAACTCCAAAGATCGACGGTGCGTGTTAGCCCAATGCTTCTGTCATACCTGAGCTGCACGAAGATGACTCTGAATTTGCTTCACCTTCTCAACTATCTGTGTCACCAACTCTGGAGAGAGTATTTGACGCTCGCCTACGTCACTCCAATATATCAGAGATACGCACTTCCTATCGTACAATGCCTTAAAGGGTTCCATTTGGATGCTCGCCTGGTAGCTATTATTGTAAGAGAAATCTACCAGATACAAGTGGTCTTCCCAAGACCCTCCGAAGTCTAACATAGACAATCGCAATATGTCCTCTAGAATTTGGATCGTGCGCTCTGACTGTCCATCTGTCTACGGATGGTAAGAAGTGCTAAACTTGAGTCGAGTGCCTAGACTCTTATGCATACTCTGCTAAATATGGAATATGAATCTAGAGTCCCAATCCGATACAATACTAACCAGTACTCCATACAACCTTACAATCAGTCCTATATACATGTCAGCTAGAATCTCGGTGGACTGTCCAACTCTAAACGGCAAAAAATGTGCCGACTTTGTGAGTCGATCCACAATAACCCAAACTGCGTCCTTTCCGCTAGGGCTTCTTGAAAATCTTGTAACAAAATCCATGATGATATGTTCCTACTTTCACTCGGGGATGGAAAGTGGCTGTAACATACTAGCGGTCCTCTTATGCTCTGCCTTAACCTGCTGACAGACCAAACACTTTGCCACAACCCGCACATCCCTCTTTTCATCCCATGCCACCAATAGGACTGCCTCAAATCTCGGTATATCTTCGTACCTCCCAGATGAATAGAGTAAATAAAGATATGTGCCTCCATCATCAACTTATGTCTCAACTCTCTATTTGGAACGTATAGGCGATATCTTTACCTTAACGTCCCGTCCTAATGGATCCAAAGTGTCATCTGCATCCCAACTTCCATCCTCTCTCTAAGTCTCTAAAATCTAGCATTTATTGGCAAAACTGCCTTGATCCTCTCAACTAGTGAAGACTTAACCTCAAGATTAGATAATTGCCCACTATGTCCGGGCAGAATAACCTCTATGCCAAGCTCCTGAAGGTCCTCTAATAACTGGGGCTTCTGTCATGCCCCAGTCCCAAAATATATAGGATTAGGAATATGTAGCATGCTAGCTGTATGTATATGGCAACACCAATATATAGAAACCATAATACACACGTACGCTATAATATAAATATTAATTCACAAGTGGTAAATATATGTCAACACAATTCACAGGCATCTATATCTCATCCATAATACAATAAAGAAATATCAAAATAAATAACTGAAGAAGTCTCAGGTACGAAGTATCAAAAGTATAATAGTCGGGTGGAGAAAAAATTACTGCCCATCGACTATATGAAAACTAAAATGATAGACGAGATCGGATCCCCAATATGAAATAATGTCAGATAAAAGAAACTACAACTAAGATATCCATCAGCAATGAAGTAATCACTGGTAGTCCGAAGGTAAGACCTCATCAACAGTGAATGATGCATCAGACCCAGGTTCGTACTCCTGCGGATACTCCTCTATACTTGGAAAGGGAACAAGTCCTCAGAGGTACGTAACAAGATACATAGAAGCATGCAAATAAAGTAATGAAAATAAACATCCAAATGGTCGCATAACCATCTATGTGAATGCACTTTTGAGAACAACTTTCCAATACGTGGGCTATCTGGCTAAAAATGGGATTAACGTGACTCTCTCGGAGAATTAGACGCCTAAAAAAATGTAATATCTCTCGGACGTCAGAGGCCGCCTGTAAATAATATAATGGTCATCTGACCACGCATCTCCGACGAAGCATACGGGTTACAAAAAGAAAACTGTAAAGAAGCCCAAACGCCTTATTGGTTGTTCTCTCTACCCCATGCTCAATTTGTGTCACATACATGACACGATGATACCTCTAATAACTACTAAGTCTTCTAGCATACAAATTTATTAGTAGTTATTCCCTATCGCACGTACCAAACGTACAGGTGGCAAACCCATCACACAAGTTCATATCCTACATGAGACTCACACTCGTGTAATAGATATGTCATGGACAATGAAATATAAGATGCCTCAAAATAATGGGGTGGTCTCTTAACTTTAGGTCAATATGCATAATACAAATAAAGACAAAAGACGACGCAACCGTCATTGCACCTAAGTTATTCTCGGACGCGCAGTTTTATATAGCAAAATGAATAAAAATAAATAATAGAAAATGAACATGCAATAAAAGAATGTAACTAAAGAGTACTATTGCAAGGTATACTTGCCTGACAAGTAATCTGTGTAATGTAAGCGTCCAGACGTCAAGCACAAGGAATCAAGAACCAGTGCCTCCGAATGAACATCTCTGGATGTTGAAATAAATATCACCAACATCTCTGAAATCAGCGAGATAGTCAGAAAACTCTACCCTTTCATCCAATTTGGACACAGGGGTAAAATGGTAATTTTGGATCAAAGCGGGGTCCACATGTGGGCCATTTTGTACCAAAATGCTTGCCAAGGGTAAATGTCTCTAAATGGGATAAATTATTGATCAAACAAATCCTAAACGATGATACGAACAAAACAGTATGTCCAATTTTGAATTCCGATGAGCCGATCACAAATTCACCCTTCAAGTCTAACCGTGGGGCCTACAAATAGGTGGCTCGGTCAACTGTCTCAGAATCGCATAAAACTTGGGTCACAGGACCAGCATGAAACCACAAATCCAATGGCATAAGTTTTGTCGTATTCCGACGAGCGTACATAAACTAGCGTGGCTATTTGCAAAAGTCATGATACGAAAACTTTTTACGGATACATGTTGATTTCGACGCGCACACACGTTCGAATCAACTTTCGCGAAAGTATGCACGTCAAGATATATCATACGCTCCTTATGAAATAATTGGTACGTGACGTGGTGGTCCAGTTTGTCGAGACGCACTCCGTATCACAAGTTTTCAAGTTTGAAAATGATGGTTTTGGTCGAGTTTGAGCAGGTTTAATTCAGCGATTAAAGCAATTAAATAAAAACTAAAATAATAGAATTATTCTGGTATATGTTATCTTTAACTAGGAAAAATAAAATCAGGTTTTGGTTTATTGGTTTGGGAGAAATTTGCCTTCTAATATAGGCTTCTGACTCACTTTTTTGAGTGTCCTAGATTGTAATAAAAACAGGTTTTTCGGAAAGCTTCGAAAGAATTTTAAATAGAATTAAGGTAGTTCGAATAAAACTACTTGAAGGCATTAGAAGGTGTTCATGTTGTGATTGAATCTAAATAACTGGACCTAAATTCGGTCGCGTATATAAGAAGAAATTCAGCAGAAAAAAGGGTACTTGGGTTCACTGTTCTAGCGTACGCGCGCGTACGGGTCAGTGGCAATGGCGGCGGATGGCTCTACGACGGTGGTGGAGGGGTTAGGGTTATGCGATCGGGTTTCATCCGCGGGGTAAAGGCCGGGTTGGGAATGGTTTTGCTTCTGTTGTTGTTACCTATTCGGTTGTTGTATGCTAAGGTGGATGGTTTGTTAGTTGCTTTGATTACTTTTTTGTTGTTTTCTTTACTCATATATATATATATATATATATATATATATATATATATATATATATATATATATATATATATATATGTTTTCCCTTTATTTTTATTCTTATTAATATTACAAAATACATCCTTATGATTACTATCATTACTATCCGAGATGGGTCCCGTCGATGGCCGTCTAGCTGGTGTAGTTGCCTTCTCTAGTGCTATCACTATATTATCCCTCAAGTTCTCTGCCTGGCGTTGCTGGGCCGCTTGCTAAATCTGCGGCTGAGCTTGCATCATTGTATAGAATATGTGAAATAACTTATGTCCATCCATAGGCTTCCATGGCTGGAAATGTCACTACCACATTCCGAAAACAGGGGTATTTTTGACTTTTTACAATATTTAATATTATGGTATTTAAAATTTAGTAATTGCATGATAGTATAATTAATTTAAATAATTATGTGTGATGTGTAATTAAATATAATATTATATACAGTGTTCATTTACTTTGAGCTAGTAGACTTGACCTAGAAGCCCAGTAGATGCCCACCTATCCGAATTGTAGAATCCTGTAATTAACTATTTTATCTAGAATTTAATTCTTGGAGTTTGTATTTAATTACCGTATTTTATTTAATTATTGCGCATTGCCTTTGCTTCGATATTTGGAGCAGTATCCTGACTTCTGTCTTCCAACAAATCTCACAATCTTGCCCTAGACATGCCCGCCTTCCATTCTGCTATTTTTGTAACTCATAATTATGCTCTCTGTGCCTTATTTTTAGTCGCACAAAAATCGTCGCGGATGTTATTTAATAAATTCTTATTTTGTATCGTTGTACGTCCCAATTAAAATTGGAGACAATCTTGACCTATTTTTCGTAAGGCCCAAATTAGGGTAATATCCTGTTCTGAGTCTACTTCATTATTGGTATTGATGACCTGACCTGATTTTGGCCCTATGTACTCCTAATTAATTTTAGAACACAACTTGCATTTATTCTAATTTAATTGAGGATACTATTTAAACCGACTCTGAAATTCCAATTTAATTCCAGTGCCCTGCTATTTGAGCCCATACCAAATCTTACAGCGCCCCCTGACCCTACAAAACACCGGACACCGAATTGCCCGCAAAATTTTCGTCATTTTATGTGTTTGTGTAATTTCCCGAATTTAAGGGGCTAAGTTGTAATTATTCAATTGTAGGTGTCATCACCCCATTGTCCAAGACCAAATGGAAAGGTTATTTATTTGTGGACCAAATTGCATTTTTCCCCACTCTACCTTACATGAAATTTTTCCATGTCCAATCTGGACCCCTCATTTAAAGGGGGTTAATCACAACCCTTCATTCCAAAACCCTCTCTCCCTATATAATGTCACATCAACCCATTTCCCTAGAAAACCCTAATCCCCAAGCAAGCCCCCACCTCTCTCTCTCTCCTCCAAGCCTCCATCTCCAACGTATGAAATTTCTTTTCCTTTCTTCTTCTCTTTCCTTTCTTCTTCTATTTTCTTCTTCTTCTTCCTTTCTTCAAAAAATTTAAATTTGAAAGATAGGAAGGGGGGGAACACTGTTCACCGAGTCCCCCTGTTGCAGATCCATCCGGCGGCCCACATCAACTCCGGACGGCCGAGTCCCCCACTCCGGCTACTCCTCTTCCACCATCCTCCCTACTGTCGATCTCTTCCGGCGACCCCGCACCAACATCCCCTCTTCCCGAGCAGTGCTCCGGCGACCCCGGCCTGTTGCTGCCGCTGCTGCTAGGCTGCTGTCGCCGCTGCTCCTCCCATACAGCCTCCAGCGAACTCCCTCACGATCTCCCTCCGACCATCAGTCCGGCGCTGCCAACTCCACCTGTCACCATCACCATCTAACACCACCATCACCACCATTGCTCAAACCTCCTCCACCATCCTCCCTCTCCCCGACTTCTCAGTCCGGCGGCCTACTCCCCTCCCGTTTCTCCACACTCCGGCGGCCAGCCACTGCCCCTCCACCCGCTGTACACCCAAAATCTTCTTCCTCGGTACTCTTGGCAACTCTCTCTCTCTCTCTCTCTCTCTCTCTCTCTCTCTCTTTCACTTCGTTGATAGTAAAAATTATCTATAAATCCATAATCGATCGGATCTCGATCGAATCAATCAAGAAGAAGAATCAGGCTTGAAAGTGTTTGTTGGATCATCACAAAGTTTGTACGAGTCCAGATGGAGCTGAGTACATTAAAAGATGCATTTGATTGAGCTGCCAAGAAACAAAAGCTTTCATCTTCTAAAACCAAAGAAGTGATTGACCAAGTTGGGCAGAAGATTGAGTCTGCATTGCTGAAATTACAGTCGGCCGATAGTGATCAGAAATCCATTTTCAGAGACCTGAGGAATAAACTGAATGAAATTGCGCTGATGAGTCAGCTTGAGGGCACCCAGAAGGATCTCCACATTGGGGTTAGCAAGTATGCAAAGATTCTTGAGAAGAATTTCAATCCAGACATATCGAAAGCTTAAAGAAATATTGACTTTGATTCTCATACCGTAAACCAGATCATTGCAACCTACTTTTATAGACAAGGGCTCTTTTATCTTGGTGATTGCTTTATGCATGATCAGTCAATTGAACTGCCAGAGAATGCCATTACTACCGTAAAATCACTATTCATGGAGATGTTTAAAATCCTTGATGCTATGACGTCTAGGAACCTTGAGCCTGCATTGAGCTGGGCTGAGATGCACCGTGAACAACCACTGCAGAATGGATCGAGCCTTGAACTGAAGCTGCACCAGTTGCAGTTTCTAGAGATACTACGGAAGCAAGATAGAAAGCAGGCTCTGGCATACACAGGGAGGCATCTGGCACCATTTGCTTCCGTCCACAAGGTTGAGATCCAGAAGCTTATGGCGCGTCTCTTGTGGGCAGGTCGGCTTGATCAATCCCCTTATGGCGATGAATTCATGTCTGAAACACATTGGGACAAGATGACCGAGGGGCTGACTGAAGAATACTGCAGCTCGCTGGGCTGCTCTCTCGAAAGCCCTTTGAGTGTGGTGGTAGCAGCAGGGTTCCAAGGATTACCAACCGGCCAAGCCCCGACCATCACCAGTGAGTTCCTTCTTCTTCTTCCCTCTTCACTGTGAAATATGTATGGGTATAAAATTAAAATGTTAAGGTATATATATATTTAACTAATGTGTATGTATATGTATCTATAACTAATGTATAGGTATTTGCATATATTAAATTAATGTGTGTGTATATGTGCATGTTTTTAATTTAATTGGTATATACATAAAGGTATATATGTACTTATATATATACTTGTATATAGTATTGCATTTTCAATTGGTATTTTCTTATAATGTGTATTTAATAGAGTATATGGTTAATATATTTGATATATACGTATTTAGTATTGATTGGTATATATGTATATATACTTAGTATATATATGTATAAACGTATTCTGGTGTGTGCGTGTGTTCATTTAATATACATATATGTATTTGGTATAATTTCATATAGTATATACGTATTAAATGTATTTTGGAATATGTATAAACATATATATGAATATCAGTATTTTGGTATATATTCAAAATAACCGTATTTTGGTATCAAAATATATATGTAGATTTATATTTCATTTTGGTATATGTAAGTATATATACATATATATAAACTTATTTTTGGTATAGGTATAAACATGTATTATATATGTGTTTTAGTATTTAATATTATATATATAATATATTGGCATATATATATGTGTATATATATTTTTGTATAAACCCTTAGCATATTTTTAATATATATATACATATATATTGTATATGTATTTATTTTGATATACATATATATTATAAGTATTAATGTTAGTAAAGATATGTATATTTATTTATGTATATCCTACTGATGACCCTAGTTGACTAGTGCCCTGCCTGGCATAGCTCTGAGGCCAGTATATTTCTTCTGTGTGTTAGGGCAGCATCTGATACAAGTGTTATATTTGTGATATGTTATAGGACTGTTGGTTTACCCAGGGGATACTCTGGAACAGGACATCAATAATTACCAGCTAAGGACCCAAGGCGAGTACATTCTCTGATTAGTTTCTAATTTATGATATCTCCTATGTTCACTGTATCTAGTGTAAATATCCATGTTCTTGACACATTGGTTACACGGATTGGTATACACGGATCTCGTCATGAGATGTTATTCCTTATTCATGGTGCAGCTTGTACAAGACTTGTTTCCTTGATATCTTGTGCATGTACAGACACTGAGACCCGGGGAGATTTGCTACCTCCCTAGGGAATCCCGTGTCATAGCGTACCATGATTGGATCTACTATACCAGTCGGGGGTTTGGGGAGTATTTTAGTGTAGATATGTGATCATACCCAACTTTTCATGCATCATAGCTCACCCCACATCTCACGTCGGGTGCGGCCTGACCATCTTCGTGCCTCATAGCTGTTACGTGTGATTAGCCTGACCTCTATATGCATCATAGCTAACCAACGGTTAGCCTGACCTTCATGAATCATAGCTAATCACATGTAACCAGCCTGATCAAGTTCCCAAGCCGATCACATGTTAAAGCTAGTACTCACACACTTAGTCATAGGTTTTTTGCTCATTGACATATTGTTTCTTTTCCTGCATTTACTTACAGTATTTCCAGTATTTCTTTCCTTGTACATTTCTCGTACCTATACATGCATCCGGTATATTTCCATCTAGAACTGCTACATAATTTATGTCATTTATATAGAACTGCTAGTTAGAGATGTACTTTGCTCCTTCCTGACTGGAAAAATATTTTTCCAGACTGTGACCTTAGTGGACTTGTTTCTGACATTTGGGGACTGGTTGTTACTGATTGCAGGTATGATTATTTTGTCATTAGACTTGTGTTGTATTCTTTTTCTTCAAATTCCTATCGTGCTGTAGTTGTGATTGAGTATGTTGTTAATATTTTTATAGTGTTATCCGAGTCTCCTTATGGAGTTGGATACTAGCGTGAGATTGTTTAGATAGTACTCGACCTAGACAGCGTTCTACCGCCGATGCTGCGGCGTAGGCTGGACGTACCCACGCACGCGTGCCCCTAAACCGGGTGCGGGTCGTGACACGTTTTTAGTGGTGGCCCATGCAGGTCAGACTTCGCGAGTTGTGCGATATCGTAGTAGTGTGGCATCCTTGTTATACTACTGCGTGCCTGCTACAGAACATAGGACATAGGATACTAGGATGAGGGAGGATACTCAATCACAATTTATTTGAAAGATTTCCTGGGATGACCCCATGAGAAACTTATTATAATTTCTAATTTAATTCCTTCGCCCTTGTTTCCGTCCGTCCTCACTCGTTGATATTGAGTTTGATTCTTGTTGACCAGTTGTTAACTTTAATCCCTGGTATCGTTGTTGGGTTGATTTTATATTGAGATGAATTTTACGGGCTAAAATTTACGGTATCATCTGATGAGATATATTGATGAGGACAGTGAGAAAGGTAAAACGTCTACTTTGGTTATGGAACCTAGAGTTATCGCAGCCATATTAGCTATCGTGACGAGAACGTAGGAACCTAACTTGGATGTACATACTTTAGTTATGAGATTTAGAGTTCTCGCAGCCATACCGGTTGGCGTGGCGAGGATTCTAGATGACATGATTATAGGGTTGCATACCTTAGTTACGGAGCCTGTCGTTTATCGTATCTATGCTTACTGGCGTGGCGAGGATTCTGTGTGTCATGATTTCTGGCAGACGTGTATGATTATCAGGTTGTATCTTAAATTGGTTCTTAAAGTATCATCTCAAGACTTATCTATTTATGTTATTCCAGGACTTTGTTCCATCCCTTCTTCTCTTTACTAGCAGTAAAGATACCTTCCGTCCGTGATCCAGTTCCTTTTTGAGCTTATTTTCTTTGAGGATTCCTTGTTAGTATGGTAATTAGTGACTTGCAATTTTGGTTGTGTCTTGTATTAGTTGACTGAGTGTGACTTGTGAGTTTGTAAGTATTTTCTAGTTGGACATGTGAGCAGTAGGCATTAATCTAGAGTTAACCCATAGCGTAGTGCCTTGTAGCAATGGTTCTATGATAGGTGTGTTATAGTTAGTATTGGCACTATAGATAGAGAAGAAAAATTATCAGTGATGATGATCATTTGGAAGCAATAGTGCAAATAATTCGGACAGTACAATTTTCGTACACAGTTGAGGTTGTAAATAATTGGTGTATTAGTGTGCACCCTGGGTATTAGAGACTGTGAGTATTTATATGTATACTTGTGGATTCAATTTTATCGTTTGAAGAGTGTAATGAATTTCAATTTTAAGAATTTTAAGGAGTTGAGGTTTTTATGTTATTAAAATGCTTGAGGATTCAATTTGATTCAATGAGCCTAGACAAAGCTGTAAGGATTTTTGGAAGTGATTAAATTTTGTTTCAGCTTCTGAACATCTGACTTTGAGGAAAGTGTATGCATTTTTACTTTAAAATTTATTCGAGGAGTTATTTTGAGGAATTTTATTTGAGGATAAAATATTATAGTGAGAGAGATATATTAGTATATAAGTAGATGAGATGCATGTGTAAGGATCTGTTGACTTGAGCATGATTGAGATGGCACCGCAGACTGACTTGGGTGTCCATCTAAAGTTGTTTTGGAAAGAACAGTATTTAGTATGATGTGTTACACTTGGTGTGCACTGGAGTGATGAGAACGACTAGTATGAACAATTGTAGTAGGAACGGGAACTGACAGAGAGTATGGTACTAAGGAGATAGAGGTATCAACTTGGATGCATTATTGAATCATGGTTATATTAGAGATTCTTGGCATCAGATTTAGGTGTAAATAGACAGGTGTGTGCGATATGGATGTATTCATGGATCTTGTGGACTAATGATTAATTGATATGGGTACCAGTGTACAAGAATAGGAAATTAGTTAGTGAATGTGCCAGAGTTAAGAGTATGTTAGAGATAGGAAATACTGCAGGTAATGTGTTAGCAGGTTCTTCTTTTTCTCATGTTGTTTTTGTCTTCTGATTGATTGATTCCCTAGTACCATGGGTTGTATTCGTGATTTTTTGTTAGGATATAGTTAGTAGTACACCCTGACAGAGAATGCAATACCATGATAAGACAGACCATAACCATGCATGTTTCCTCTAAGTTGTTGTTGTAAGACTGTGGGCAAAAATTTTCTTAGACCATGATCGTTGGGATTTTGACCATAGCAAGGATCTATGACAAGGTTATGACTTGACAAAATGGGACAAGATGATTAGAAATTCAAGGATAAGCATTCATGAGTTGATATAACAGAATTGCTGGATCATTGGTTTTACAAGGATCGAGATATGATTGAAATTTGAGGATAAACGCTAATTTAAATAAAGGATTAAAAATCAAATTTGAGGAGTGGATATTAAATTCTGAGTAATGAATTATTAACTAAAACTTTCAAGGAAATTTTGATAAAAATGGACTTTGATTTCATTCCTGAAAAATCCTCGAATTTTTGACAAATTGTGAAAAGACCTTGTGGATTATTAATTGATTCGTGGTTGATGAATTTAAATTGAGGGAAATAATAATGTGTATGAATAAACACTAATATGAGGATTTTAAATTTCGATGACGAAATTCTTTTAAGGTGGGTAGACTTGTCACTACCACATTCCGAAAATAGGGATATTTTCGACTTTTTACAATATTTAATATTATGGTATTTACAATTTAGTAATTGCATGATAGTATAATTAATTTAAATAATTATGTGTGATGTGTAATTAAATATAATATTATATACAGTGTTCATTTACTTTGAGCTAGTAGACTTGACCTAGAAGCCCAGTAGATGCCCACCTATCCGAATTGTAGAATCCTGTAATTAACTATTTTATCTAGAATTTAATTCTTGGAGTTTGTATTTAATTACCGCATTTTATTTAATTATTGCGCATTGCCTTTGCTTCGATATTTGGAGCAGTATCCTGACTTCTGTCTTCCAACAAATCTTACAATCTTGCCCTAGACATGTCCGCCTTCCATTCTGCTATTTTTGTAACTCATAATTATGCTCTCTGTGCCTTATTTTTAGTCGCACAAAAATTGTCGCGGACGTTATTTAATAAATTCCTATTTTGTATCGTTGTACGTCCCAATTAAAATTGGAGACAATCTTGACCTATTTTTCGTGCGGCCCAAATTAGGGTAATATCCTGTTCTGACTCTACTTCATTATTGGTATTGATGACCTGACCTGATTTTGGCCCTATGTACTCCTAATTAATTTTAGAACACAACTTGCATTTATTCTAATTTAATTGAGGATACTATTTAAACCGACTCTAAAATTCCAATTTAATTCCAGTGCCCTGCTATTTGAGCCCAAACCAAATCTTACAGCGCCCCCTGACCCTACAAAACACCGGACACCGAATCGCCCGCAAAATTTTCGTCATTTTATGTGTTTGTGCAATTTTCCGAATTTAAGGGGGTAAGTTGCAATTATTCAATTGTAGGTGTCATCATCCCATTGTCCAAGACCAAATGGAAAGGTTATTTATTTGTGGACCAAATTACATTTTTTTCCACTCTACCTTACATGAAATTTCTCCATGTCCAATCTGGACCCCTCATTTAAAGGGGGTTAATCACAACCCTTCATTCCAAAACCCTCTCTTCCTATATAATGTCACATCAACCCATTTTCCTAGAAAACCCTAATCCCCAAGCAAGCCCCCACCTCTCTCTCTCTCCTCCAAGCCTCCATCTCCAACGTATGAAATTTCTTTTTCTTTCTTCTTCTCTTTCCTTTCTTCTTCTATTTTCTTCTTCTTCTTCCTTTCTTCAAAAATTTAAATTTGAAAGATAGGAAGGGGGGAACACTGTTCACCGAGTCCCCCTGTTGCAGATCCATCCGGCGGCCCACATCAACTCCGGACGGCCGAGTCCCCCACTCCGGCTACTCCTCTTCCACCATCCTCCCTACTGTCGATCTCTTCCGGCGACCCCGCACCAACATCCCCTCTTCCCGAGCAGTGCTCCGGCGACCCCGGCCTGCTGCTGCCGCTGCTGCTCGGCTGCTGTCGCCGCTGCTCCTCCCATACAGCCTCCGGCGAACTCCCTCACGATCTCCCTCCGGCCATCAGTCCGGCGCTGCCAACTCCACCTGTCACCATCACCATCTAACACCACCATCACCACCATTGCTCAAACCTCCTCCACCATCCTCCCTCTCCCCGACTTCTCAGTCCGGCGGCCTACACCCCTCCCGTTTCTCCACACTCCGGCGGCCAGCCACTGCCCCTCCACCCGCTGTACACCCAAAATCTTCTTCCTCGGTACTCTTGGCAACTCTCTCTCTCTCTCTCTCTCTCTCTCTCTCTCTCTCTCTCTCTTTCACTTCGTTGATAGTAAAAATTATCTATAAATCCATAATCGATCGGATCTCGATCGAATCAATCGAGAAGAAGAATCAGGCTTGAAAGTGTTTGTTGGATCATCACAAAGTTTGTACGAGTCCAGATGGAGCTGAGTACATTAAAAGATGCATTTGATTGAGCTGCCAAGAAACAAAAGCTTTCATCTTCTAAAACCAAAGAAGTGATTGACCAAGTTGGGCAGAAGATTGAGTCTGCATTACTGAAATTACAGTCGGCCGATAGTGATCAGAAATCCATTTTCAGAGACCTGAGGAATAAACTGAATGAAATTACGCTGATGAGTCAGCTTGAGGGCACCCAGAAGGATCTCCACATTGGGGTTAGCAAGTATGCGAAGATTCTTGAGAAGAATTTCAATCCAGACATATCGAAAGCTTATAGAAATGTTGACTTTGATTCTCATACCGTAAACCAGATCATTGCAACCTACTTTTATAGACAAGGGCTCTTTTATCTTGGTGATTGCTTTATGCATGATCAGTCAATTAAACTGCCAGAGAATGCCATTACTACCGTAAAATCACTATTCATGGAGATGTTTAAAATCCTTGATGCTATGACGTCTAGGAACCTTGAGCCTGCATTGAGCTGGGCTGAGATGCACCGTGAACAACCACTGCAGAATGGATCGAGCCTTGAACTGAAGCTGCACCAGTTGCAGTTTCTAGAGATACTACGGAAGCAAGATAGAAAGCAGGCTCTGGCATACGCAGGGAGGCATCTGGCACCATTTGCTTTCGTCCACAAGGTTGAGATCCAGAAGCTTATGGCGCGTCTCTTGTGGGCAGGTCGGCTTGATCAATCCCCTTATGGCGATGAATTCATGTCTGAAACACATTGGGACAAGATGACCGAGGGGCTGACTGAAGAATACTGCAGCTCGCTGGGCTGCTCTCTCGAAAGCCCTTTGAGTGTGGTGGTAGCAGCAGGGTTCCAAGGATTACCAACCGGCCAAGCCCCGACCATCACCAGTGAGTTCCTTCTTCTTCTTCCCTCTTCACTGTGAAATATGTATGGGTATAAAATTAAAATGTTAAGGTATATATATATTTAACTAATGTGTATGTATATGTATCTATAACTAATGTATAGGTATTTGCATATATTAAATTAATGTGTGTGTATATGTGCATGTTTTTAATTTAATTGGTATATACATAAAGGTATATATGTACTTATATATATACTAGTATATAGTATTGCATTTTCAATTGGTATTTTCTTATAATGTGTATTTAATAGAGTATATGGTTAATATATTTGATATATACGTATTTAGTATTGATTGGTATATATGTATATATACTTAGTATATATATGTATAAACGTATTCTGGTGTGTGCGTGTGTTCATTTAATATACATATATGTATTTGGTATAATTTTATATAGTATATACGTATTAAATGTATTTTGGAATATATATAAACATATATATGAATATCAGTATTTTGGTATATATTCAAAATAACCGTATTTTGGTATCAAAATATATATGTAGATTTATATTTCATTTTGGTATATGTAAGTATATATACATATATATAAACTTATTTTTGGTATAGGTATAAACATGTATTATATATGTGTTTTAGTATTTAATATTATATATATAATATATTGGAATATATATATGTGTATATATATTTTTGTATAAACCCTTAGCATATTTTTAATATATATATACATATATATTGTATATGTATTTATTTTGATATACATATATATTATAAGTATTAATGTTAGTAAAGATATGTATATTTATTTATGTATATCCTACTGATGACCCTAGTTGACTAGTGCCCTGCCTGGCATAGCTCTGAGGCCAGTATATTTCTTCTGTGTGTTAGGGCAGCATCTGATACAAGTGTTATATTTGTGATATGTTATAGGACTGTTGGTTTACCCAGGGGATACTCTGGAACAGGACATCAATAATTACCAGTTAAGGACCCAAGGCGAGTATATTCTCTGATTAGTTTCTAATTTATGATATCTCCTATGTTCACTGTATCTAGTATAAATATCCATGTTCTTGACACATTGGTTACACGGATTGGTATACACGGATCTCGTCATGAGATGTTATTCCTTATTCATGGTGTAGCTTGTACAAGACTTGTTTCCTTGATATCTTGTGCATGTACAGACACTGAGACCCGGGGAGATTTGCTACCTCCCTAGGGAATCCCGTGTCATAGCGTACCATGATTGGATCTACTATACTAGTCGGGGGTTTGGGGAGTATTTTAGTGTAGATATGTGATCATACCCAACTTTTCATGTATCATAGCTCACCCCATATCTCACGTCGGGTGCGGCCTGACCATCTTCGTGCCTCATAGCTGTTACGTGTGATTAGCCTGACCTCTACATGCATCATAGCTAACCAACGGTTAGCCTGACCTTCATGAATCATAGCTAATCACATGTAACCAGCCTGATCAAGTTCCCAAGCCGATCACATGTTAAAGCTAGTACTCACACACTTAGTCATAGGTTTCTTGCTCATTGACATATTGTTTCTTTTCCTGCATTTACTTACAGTATTTCCAATATTTCTTTCCTTGTACATTTCTCGTACCTATACATGCATCCGGTATATTTCCATCTAGAACTGCTACATAGTTTATGTCATTTATATAGAACTGCTAGTTAGAGATGTACTTTGCTCCTTCCTGACTGGAAAAATATTTTTCCAGACTGTGACCTTAGTGGACTTGTTTCTGACATTTGGGGACTGGTTGTTACTGATTGCAGGTATGATTATTTTGTCATTAGACTTGTGTTGTATTCTTTTTCTTCAAATTTCTATCGTGCTGTAGTTGTGATTGAGTATGTTGTTAATATTTTTATAGTGTTATCCGAGTCTCCTTATGGAGTTGGATACTAGCGTGAGATTGTTTAGATAGTACTCGACCTAGACAGCATTCTACCGCCGATGCTGCGGCGTAGGCTGGACGTACCCACGCATGCGTGCCCCTAAACCGGGTGCGGGTCGTGACAGGAAAACTGGCATCAGTGATATCGATGGAGTAAATTATGGTGGTGGTGGAATATCGTCTCTCCGGAACCTTGAGACGTGCGGATCTGCTAGGTTTCTTTGTTGAGTGGATGGATCTTCTCCCAATGGCATCACCCTGTCGTCGTAAGTAACCACAGCACATTGCGGTGTATCCATGGGTGTCTTGTCACTAATTCATGGATCCATTACTCTGCACACAAAATAGATTACACAGAGGTATCAAGGCATAATGCAAGTCAATAAATTGATTCAAATTTTGATATAGAGATCAAGAACGTGTCAATATGTGGATGAGATCCTATAAATTTATTATATCCTAATTGCAGGCTTGCTCGATTCCGTAATTAAAACTGAAGCAATATATTCATAGATCTGCATGGGCTACTATAAAAATCATGTCATGTCCCAGTCCCAGTCCCAAAATACCAAGGGACTAGCCACGTGGCAATGGCCAGCAGCACAAGTCCAATGGGCAAACCCAATTTAAAGGACCCGTTGAGTGCACTTAAGCTGTAATATATGAATAAAGGTCTACAAAATCTGTCACAGTTTATATATCTAATCTTATCCATAATAAGAATCATAACATAAGGGATAGTCCAGTCACAAGAATAATAAAAATAAAACTATCCATTTACAAGTGCAGTATAAGAAATATCGCGGGGAACAACCCGTCATCAAAATAATGAAAAGATAAATAAACAAAGTACATATGTCTAGTAGTCACTAAGCCAAGTCTAATACCTAAAGAACACTAAGCATAAATAAATAAATAAATAAATAAATAAATAAATAAATAAATAAATAGCATAGTGCTCAAGAGAAGTACCCCGTCACAATCTCGTCCTCTGGTGCAAGTACTATTCCAAAGTCAACACTTGTCCCGTAAAACTCGGGGTAGCTCTCATCGTTTATACCTGGTGACATAATCTGGATCCAGGTCCTCAGGGGACATAGCAAGGTATAATAAACACTCAAGCCAATGTACCAATAAATAACAAACAGTATGCTCAGGGTACCTATCATAACCAACTAAGTGAATGCAATTGAGAACGTACTCGTCCGCTAAACCACAGGGGCCTATAGGTCTCATAAATACGATAATAGCACGTAGTAGTAGTAGTAGTAGTAGTAGTAGTAGTAGTAGTAGTAGTAGTAGTAGTAGTAGTAGTAGTAGTAGGTATGTACAGGTCCTGTAAAGTACCTATAGCACTATAGGGCCCGATGCGCAAGCAACGATAGCACGTATTGTGTAGTACCCCAACGGTACGGTAGGTTCTCCCCGATCCCCATGTATCTCGCATCTCATATCCATAACATGCAAGACAAGTACTAACTATGTCTCGAGTCAAGAAAAAGGATTCAATCAAGTCAACCAATCACTTATCATAAGTCATGTCCTAACACAGAAGCCAGAATCCTCGAATATCTCAAGTAAGACTTCTGTATATGAGGGTCGTGTACAATGTCCTAAGGTATATCATTCATGAGTTACACGTATAGGGTCTACGATGACAATGCATTCTAACGATATCCGATTTCGCTTACAGAAATTGACACCCGAATACACTTCGGACGCTAAGTATCGTAACGGTCCTAGGGTCACGACAAGTACAAGCAAATAACTAGAAATATAATCAATAACTGGTAGTAGAAATAAGCACAAAATACTGGAACAAAGGCAATGTACACTTGCCTGCTGCCTGTTGTCGCGGTACTATCTAACTGGTGTCCTCAATGAAAGGTGCAACGAATCCAAGTTATCCTATTATAACATGGTCTAATCAATAAACCATCTAATGTGATTAGCATAAATGAATAGGATTGTTCGCACGACGTCAACTAATATGGTGACGTTCATGCCAACGATCCAAAAGTTATGGGTCATGGCCAACGTGCCAAAATCACGTAACATGGAACTGTATAGGATGTTGTAGGGTCCCATTCATTATGTTTTATTATGTATATATAGGCACCTACATGAGTTTCGACACGTGTAATCCTATATATACGCGGATACGACATGATGTCCCAAAACTTCCTAAAATACTAAACTATATCTCGAACATCCATGTTGGATCTCCAACACGCATATCGACATCCATTAATACTGAATTAAAATAATTTAAACTCTGGCATTATGGTTTATTTAGTGAAAAATACCGAAACGGCACCGTTGCACACACAAAGTTTCGTTGTACGTCAACTAGGTGTTCTAGCTACTTTGGCAACTAGTTTGTGGATACAAGGTTGCCAACTTGCATGAAAGATTCATTTAACATATAAAATATAATAATTAATATTCTAAAAATTATTAATTAATTTCTGAAAATTTATATTTAAATAATAAAATAGCAACATCTATCAAAACTAGGTTATTAGGGTTTACACATTGCCATGTATTGGTTCCCTTGCCATCAAAGATTAGTTTTTATGTAAAAATTTAGAGTTTCTCATACATGGAATTTACTCATTGTTATCTAATCATATTTTTGGGTTCATACAAGGGTTTTCACATGAGAAAATAAATATTAAAAAAAATTACAAAACTTACGTGTTCTTGATTACGGCGAAGCTTCTTCTTGCGACATGGACCTTTTGGAGCACCAAACAGACTCTAAACTCAACAAAAATTGAGGAAGCTATTGGGGATTCAATTATGGTGTAAATATTGAGTTTTTAGGGGCTTTTGATGCTATGGGGATGCTTGAACTGCTGCTGCAACCAACAACCAATATTCGACACTAGAAGGGTGGCCTAATGCTCCTGGGGTGTTCGAACACCTTGGGGACTTGTGTGGGGTCTTGGATATAATAGAGAACTAAAGTATAGGGGGATTAGGGGATTATGGGGGTCGTGAGGTTGGGAGAGGGGGTCGTCTAGGAGGTAGCGGCCAAGGGGAAAATTAGGGTTAGGGTTTTGTAAAGGGGATTGCTATGTGTGTATATAGTTAGTTGTTGGGCCCTTTTTGGTTAAGTTTTTAATGATATTTAAGGCTTGTTTCAGACCTAAGAGGTTTGGTTTAGCCATTATTAGGGCTTTGGGTGCACTTGGGTCTAGTTGTGTGGTTATTGGTTGAACATGAGTACAAGTGCACAAGAAGGTTCTCTATCGGTACTTCAAATTGGTGATTAGTTGTGTTATTGTGTTGTTGTGCATGTGCGAGAATTTAAGTTTGAATAATATATATAAATAATAGGGAATGTGTGTGGGGTATTGTACATGTCTCATGGGAATTGGTTTGAAAGTCCAAGTAGGGTGTTTGGGCTCGATTGGGTTCAACTAGCCAATTGAAGGTAATTTTGTAATGTCAATGGTTCGAGATATTTGTCCATATTTTTGGAGCATGGAGGATAAAATTTAATGCAACACCCATGTCACAAGTGTACTAGGTACAGTCAATGCCAATAATGTGAATTTTGTTGGAAGAAAAAAGGTCGTGCATTGCTCAAAATATCCCAGCCATGGCAAAGTATCATATATATATATATATATATATATACATATATATATATATATATATATATATATATATATATATATATAAACCTTTTTAATTAATTAAAATAATAAATTAATTAAAAAATAACAAATTATCCCTATTCCAAAATGTGGGGGTTTACAGTATGTGCGATCATGCAACTGCGGTTATGTGCACATGATTGGTGAAAGATCAAGAAGAAGGATCTCGCCACAAAGCATCAGGTAAGTAGAATCACTTGGGGAATATTTAATGATGCATTCTTGGAACAATATCTTCCTCCGGCTGCCAAGCAGAAGTAGGAAGACGAGTTTACCAAACTTTAGGAAGGGATATGTCCGTCGAAGACTGAGCCAAAATTCTCCAAACTTGCTAAGTTCGCTAGCTCGATGATTTCCACTACCAAAATATGATGAAATTGTAAACCCCATCACCCAAAAATAGGTATCTTGTGTGTATTTTATATTTCTTGTATTTGTTTTAGATTATTATTTTTAAATCAAATAAAATCCAATGATTTTATTAGGACACTCCACCGTGGTTTGGACATTAATGATATAGGATGGCCCCAAAATCTGTATCTTCCTTCATAGAAAGTAGCCTACACAGGAGACACTACCTGTAGGATCTTTTTGTGGCACAAAAATTTGACCATTTGGCATTAGTATGACATTAGTGTAACGACCATAGATTATATGTTAAATATTTAGATAATTTAATTATGGTTATTTTTCAATTCTAACTTTTCTACAATTAGCATCCCATAATTTCCCATGCCAAATTGGATATTTTTTCTTTTTTATAGATTTGCATATTATTTACTATTATCCTCTTTTTTGGATAACCATTTAGCTATTTACTTAGTTGATAATATAGTCATTTGATTTATTATAACTAGGCAAATATCTAAGTATTAATTACAAAATATTTTATAAAATATTTTGGGTGTAGTATTTTATTAATGCTTTACAAAGTAAAAAAAAAATTTAGAATTTATTCTGTGTACAAATATATCCTTGAATTTGTATAGCCTCATATATATATGTAAATATATATGTTAATAAATATATAGTTATTAATAATAATAATAGGTAATAGTAATAGTAATAGTAATAGTAATAGTAATAATAATAATAATAATAATAAGTAAAGATAATAATAATAATAATAATAATAATAATAATAATAATAATAATAATAATAATAATAATAATAATGTTGATAGATGAAAAATAAAAATAAAAATAAAAATAAAAATAAAAATAAAAATAAAAATAAAAATAAAAATAAAAATAAAAATAAAAATAAAAATAAAAATAAAAATAAAAATAAAAATAAAAATAAAAATAAAAATAAAAATAAAAATAAAAATAAAAATAAAAATAAAAACAAAAATAAAAACAAAAACAAAAATAAAAATAAAAATAAAAATAAAAATAAAAATAAAAATAAAAATAAAAATAAAAATAAAAATAAAAATAAAAATAAAAACAAAAACAAAAATAAAAACAAAAATAAAAACAAAAATAAAAATAAAAATAAAAATAAAAATAAAAATAAAAATAAAAATAAAAATAAAAATAAAAATAAAAATAAAAATAAAAATAAAAATAAAAATAAAAATAAAAATAAAAATAAAAATAAAAATAAAAATAAAAATAAAAATAAAAATAAAAACAAAAATAAAAATAAAAATAAAAATAAAAATAAAAACAAAAACAAAAATAAAAATAAAAATAAAAATAAAAATAAAAATAAAAATAAAAATAAAAATAAAAATAAAAATAAAAATAAAAATAAAAATAAAAATAAAGCAAAATAAAACAAAACAAAAAGAAAAAGAAAAAGAAAAGAAAAGAAAAAGATAATAACAAAAATCTAAAACACCTAAGCTAACTCAAACCTAAACTAATCCTAACTAACAAAACCATTCCTATACTACCCCACAGCAAAACCAAACAACCCCCCCCCCCACCCCCGCGGACCAGACGTCCTTCTCTCCACATATCTCTCTCTCTCTCTCTCTCGATCTATATATATATATATGCATATATATACTACACAACTACCAAACCCTAACCCTAACCTTAATCTCTCCTTCCCCTCCCCCGGCCGCCGTCGCCACCCCCTCAGCGCCGGCGACCGCCGCGAAGCAGCTGCGGGCCGCGTGCACGCGCGTAGCAGCACAGCCCCGAGCCCACCTTGGAGGTATGATATCTCTCTAATATCTCATCCTTTTCTCAAGCGATTTATTCGTATACGTTCAAAACCAAACCCTCTAGGATTTTCCTTCAAGCGGGACGAGTTTTCGTGTCCCGAATTGGTCAAAAAATCGACCGAAAAATGGCCGAAAACCTGACCAAAAACAGCCCAAAATTTTGACCCAAACCTACATGTTCACGCCCAATTTGCTACCAATATGTTTAATATTTTAAAAATCTAATTAAAAGGTTTTCTTCTCAATATAAGTGAGAATTTTTCTGTTCTTTTAGTTTTTTTTAATTTATTTTATCTGTTAAATTATTCGGCCTCCAAAACGACCAAAAACTTGGTATTTTAAAACTAAAATTTTGTGATACGGAGTGCGCCCTGTCAAACGGGACCGCCTCATCGTGTACCAATTTTACCAAAAACGTGTATGGTATATCCTAACGTGTGGACTTTCACGAAAGTTGATTCGGACGTGTGTGCGTCAGAATCAACCTGTATCCGTAAAAAGTCCCTATATCGTGACTTTTGCAAACCACCACCCCATTTTGTGTACGCTCATCGGAGTGCGACGAAACTTGCTCCATTGGATTCGTGGTATCACGCTGGTCTTATGACCCAAGTTTTATGCGATTCTGAGACAGTTGACCGACCCGCCTATTCGCGGTCCCCACGGTTTGACTTGAAGGGCGAATTTGTGATTGGTTCACCGGAATTCAAAATTGGATATACCGTTGAGTTCATATCATCGTTAAAATTGGTTTGACCAATAATTTGTCCCATTTAGAGACCTTTACCTTTGGCACGCATTTTGGTACAAAGTGGCCCACATGTGGACCAGCTTTGACCCAATATTATCGTTTTGTCCATGTGTCCAGATTGGACGAAAGGACAGTATTTTTTAGCTATCTCGCTTATTCTGGGAACGTTGGTGATCTTTATTTCAGCATCCGAAGACGTTTATTCGGAGGCTATAGTTTCTAATCCCCTGTACTTGACACATAGACGTTTACATTATACAGCTTTCTTGCCAGGCAAGTATACCTTGTCATTGTACCGTGATTTACATTCTATATGGTGCATGCATTTTATTTCTGTTATTTAGTTCATATATTTTAACTGCTATATAAACTGCACGTCCAAGAATAACTTGGGTGCAACGACGGTGACGTCGTATTTTGTCTTTATTATATATTATGTATGTAAACCTAGTTTTACGAGACCACCATATGATTTGTAGGCATCATTAGGTTTCATTGGCCGTGACACATCTGTTACACGAGTGTGAGTCTCATGTAGAACACGGACTTGCATGACGGGCTGGCCACTTGTACGTATGGGACGTGCGATAGGGAATAACTGCTAATAAATTTGTATGCTAGAAGACTTAGCGTTATTAGAGGTACCATCGTGTCATGGATGAGACATGAATATAGCATGGGGTGGGAAGAACAACAAGTAAGGCATTTTGGCTCCTTTGCACTTTCCTTGTGTAACTCGCACGCTCCGCTGGAGATGTATGGTATGATGACCCCTATATTATCTATAGGCGGCCTCTGACGTTCAAAAGACGTCATGCTTTTTAGGCCTTTGATTCTTCGAGAGAATCATGCCAATCCTATTTTATCCAGATAGCCTACGTGTTGGAAAGTTGTTCTCAAAGTGCATTCACATAGATGGTTAGGCGACCCTTGGATGTTTATTTTCAGTACTTTATTGGCATGCTTTTAAGTATCTTGTTACGTCCCTCTGAGGACCTGGTCCCTTTCCAGGTGTAGACAATCATGACTATTTGCAGGAGCACGGATCAGGACTTGCTGCTTCGTTCTCTTTCGAGGAGGTCTTCTCTTCGAGCCTCATTGATCATTAGATGTACTTATTTTGTTTCTCTTATATTCTAGTTGGTAGTGGATTTGTCTCCATCCAACTATTAGTTCTTCTCGACTAGTTCATATTTGGTTCATTGACATATTTGATCATTTATTTCTTTATGTTTATTTTTGTGGATGAGACTTAGTTATGCCATGTGACTTGTGACAAATATATATACCACTTATGAATTATTGTTCATAATACAGCGTACGTATGTGTTATGGTTTCCATATATTGGAGTCTCCATATACATACGGTTGGCATGCTTACGTATTCCCAGTCCTGCGTATTTTGGGACTGGAGCATGACAGAATTAGTAACATTTTTAACGACATTTTTTTCTGACGTCACTATATTTTATGAATTTAGCGACATCATAAAAGAATGTCGTAGGACATCGCTGTTATCGACTACAAATAATATTACGGAAGCAGATGTCGCTTGATGTTGTAAAACATCACTATTATTTTTAATATAGTGATATTTAGCGACGTGGTCTTCCATACGTTGCTAAATATTATAAAATTTGTGAGGTTTAGTGAGGTATATTTAAGACGTCGCTAAGTTTTTTCATATAGGTTTACACATCGAATTTATTTCTCCACATCCTTCTAAAACTTTCCCCAAAAATTTCAAAGCCCCCCCCTCGCGACCCTCCTGCGACCGACCGCTCCGGCGCCGACCGTGCTCCATAGCGACCCCCTCCAGCTCCAACTGTGCTTCTCCCGTGACCCCCTCCTGCTCAGGTAAACCCTAACCCCCCACTTCTCTTTCTCTATTGTAAGAGTTGGGTTAGGGTTCCGACCGTGCTCTCCCACGACTCCTCCGGCTCTGACCGTGTTCTCCCGTGACCCCCTCCGGACACACACACACACACACACACACACACACACACACACACACACACACACAAGACACAACCAGGACACATGGACACACACACAGGACACACACATAAAACACACATAGGTCATAGAACCCCCTCAAAATTACATATTTATGTTCTTTTAAAAAAATCAGCAAATTTATGATTTGTCTCCTTCTAAATTTATAATTAATAATTTCTATATACATATTTATTTTAGATTTTACTTTTTTCTTCATAATTTTTATTATTGTCCATCTTAAATTTGTATATACATATTTGCATGGTTTTGGACTTTTTTTACATTTGATGCTAACCCCATCTTTTAAATTTATATTTTCGGAACATCCTCGCTTGGGCGTGATATCGCGCAATCCTGAGTTACGCTCGTGCAAGGCCAGGTCAGAGCAGGCATTTGATAACTAGTTTGCAGAGTCATCATAGCGGAAGCATTGAATAAACACAAGTATGGAATAAAGTCAAAGATCTTTATTGATATAGATATAATGTGACAAGCAGCGTTAGGCCGAGATTATAATTCCAAAGCTCTCTCTCTCTCTCTCTCTCGAAACAATAAAATATACCAAGAGGCTTAAAATAGTAGAATGATAACATAGGCAATGTTCCAATACATTATGTCCTTTATATGTGCTTCAGCTCCGGACGAAACACTCCAAGGCTCCAGAGCAAACTCCACGCCTTAGCGTGCACGAGGAGAAACTCTGCACTGAACGAGGTTCTTTCGCAACCTGCAAGCAACCTAGTGGGTTATCAGTATATTGAATGCACTAGTGGGGAGGCTTCTCGCCCACTCAATAAATCCAAACATGTTATATTAGTTCTGTGTTCCATCTATTAAGTTTTCTTTCTAGTCTTGCCTTAGGATTAGTTTTATGGCAAAAGATATAAAGCCTAACTCGTGTTGCAGTGCGCCGTGTGATATAAGTGTAACACGGCGAGACTTACCAACTTACTATTGGTCATTCCCTGTCCAAAGTAAAACCAAGTTAACCAAGTATAATATAAGTAATGACTAAAAGACTTTTATAAGGAAACACAAGTGTCACAGGTGTATTTTCTAACTTAGATGAACGATATACTCAGATTTATGATACTCTGATTACTCTGTTACTCAGGTTGTTCAAATAGACTTTACTCAGGCTATTCAGATTACTCGAATTATTCAAGTGTGTTATACGCAGATTCTGGTTGGTTTAGATGTATTACTCAGATCTTTCAGATGTATTTCTCAGATTATTCAGATTTCTTGTTTCAATGCAATGCAATGACTCGCACGTGTATTATCACAATCGATCCCCTTTAATCTATATGAATAGAAGGTCATAGACATAGCCATAAAGGATGATTCATAATGGCATTCATATTTTGCTACCTACCACAAGTGATGTCTAGTACACCCTGATAAACTATGACTTACCGGGTATTACGTCGCTTCCTTGGCCAGACCCCTATGGCAAGTTGCCCGCAATCCCATGATTCCTCCCAGGCCGATACATTCCCAGTTACTCGACAATCGTTCGAGGAATCCATATACCTCGTGCACGAGTGTTCGCTATTAAAATTGTTTCGTTCAATAACAAACAAAAAGTAAAGAGAAGTCCTAAATAGATAATCTAAGCACAATATTTAATCTGGATAGTGTGGTGGTGGAGATCGAGCGTTATGGCGGCTCCTTTACTCTATTGACGGTCCGACGAGTGAGTGAGGGTGCTCTCATCTCTTCTCTCTCTCTCTCTCTTGAGCTTGTGTGCACGTACATATCTCTCTAGGAGGGTATGATCTCTTGCTCTGAAGCAGAAATATTTGACCTTTGGGACGTCCAAGTTGTTCCTATTTATAGCCATCATGCTGATGGACTATAGGTGTCGCATATCCTTCTATTTGGTGGCCGCAGGAGACTCCTTCAATAGAATACGGTTGTAACTGTGGGTGCATAGTATGGGTTGAGTCCATAGCAGGCTGCCACATGGACGTTTTATTGGAATTTGCTATTGCCGGAGATCTTGGTGGTTCTCGTCTTTTGTTTGCGTGACTTGGTTAGCTTGACACTTGGCCTATATTTAATTGGAGAGAATCGCTCCAGTCACAACAGGAAAATTTTGTCGTATGAGATGCATGGTGTCTGGAACGCTGGAAGCCAGAGATGCATGGAACGCATAGAGTCTGGGACGCATAGGGCCAGCAACGTATAGAACGCATGGAGTCTAAAACACATAGGGCCAGAGGCGTATGGAACGTATGGAGTCTGGGAAGTATGAGTTATTGTACATGTGTCGTTGCACGCTTGTCAGAAGTCATTATTAGTCTGACGAGAGCTTCTTGTCCCATATTGTGCACACATTTTTTGAAGCACTCAGATAATACTTTTAATCAGGATTCTGTGTCAGATGTAATCCTTGTATCCGGCCTTTATGTGGCCAATGTTTGGAGTGCAAGGATGCCGCTTTTTCTCTATGGCATGGATATCCTGCAGTTCTTCTGAGTCGAATATGGGGCACATAGTTGTTGGATGCATGGATCCAGATTTTTTATGCTTCTACAAGACTCCCTTCAAAGTTTTCAAACTGATAAGCTTGGGATACTTTGAATAAGAAGTATGAAGGAGATAAATTTTGGCCGCATGGATGATGGGTCCCATGGACGAGTCTTTGTCAGGCTATCAAATCTCCATTTAATGCAGGATTCGGTTTGATTCTCGAGTAGATTTTTTGGACTCGGAGTCAACGGCCATTTTTGAGAAGATAACTGTAGATCACGCAAATCAAGATATCAGGTTCATCCTCATAACTACCTGGTTCATCGCCTCAATCTTTTTACGTGCCCTAGGAGCCTAAAAATAAGTAGGCTAGGGAGGAGGAGAGAGAAATCTCGTCTCTCGGTTCCCCTCTCTCTTTGCGAAGGAACATGCCAATGGCTACTGTTTATCTCACCGAAGAGTTTGTCAGAAGCAACGTCGATCCATGTCCCCCTGATGCTAGTGTTATCTTTGGAGGTAAGAGTGTGTCGCGATGGCAGGGACATAAAAAACACACAAAGACACAAGTACACGGCCTTACAGCGTGGATGAGAAATTATCTAGAATACGCCCAGGCCCCACCCTTATAGAGTCTTGTCGCTTAGTTGTACATTCATCTACTACATGCTCGTACAACCTATCTGTGGTTTGGTCGGATGGATGAGGACTCGGCCCATAACATGCACGCAGATCCTGTCTGTGACTTAGTCGCATGGGTGAGAATTTTCTTGCTTATGCGTGCTGACTTGGCTATCTCGAGATAGCCCCTCCTGCGCATGGCTGCGACTTATGAGCGGTATATGGCTACTGTACACTTTTGTAACCTTTCTTGAGACTGACAAGTGTTCTCTTTATGCATGTTTTACCACCTTTTGCGGTGCCCAAGATGGAGCATGAAAGAATATCATAGAAACCGTCATTCGAAGAGAATGTTAACCTTATGCGGCAGTCCCTAGTCAAGAACTGATCCAGGAGACGAGGACAGTTCACCAAGAACTGATCCAAGAGACGAGGATGAACATCATGCATCATGCCCGGAGATTTACTTGTTCATGCAGCATACTAGCTAGGTTTCTCTCCTTTATGCAGCTTGCTACCTGCTGGGGGCCTACAACGTCGATGACAGGATTTTGATCAATTGCCATTCATGTCTTCGGTCTTCACACCTGGCTGTAGAGCGCCTGCTCCTTCTCCCTTGTTATCCATTAGTTTGGAGTCTTTTCCATATGCTGATAATTGCATTATGGATGGATGATCCATAAAGTATTAAACTATGCTGCTGGGTCCACTTGTGTCAGTAGCAACGACAGCACAGAGGGGTGCCCGGATGGAGAAAGTTCTGATTGTAGAATTTTTTTTACATGTACTCATGATCTTTAATATTAATAAAAACCCTTAAAATGTAATGGATTTCCACCAGATGTACTCATGATCTCAAATATTAATGAAAAGTTTATCTTTTTTCGGAACTTCTCTTTTGTACTCGCCATATAATATATTGTGGACTTTAGGTATTGTACTAGAGGTAATATGGACGTAGTATAATACTGCAGTTGGTTAAGGATATCCCACTGGAGGATATTTGGTAGACCTATTACTTATTGTGCACTGGAGTGCAAGTAATAAGTTCAAAATAAAACCCTGCCAGAGGTAATATGGACGTTGTAGGTTTTATGGACTTAACACCGTTGGCATACTTAGAATTAATTATGGGTGATAAGTTTATACGATGACCGATATCAAAAGTAATATGGACGTGATAATCTACAGTCAAGTAGGGAGGTTTGTCAGAGGTACGAAAGATATGGCAATCTTCACTGGGGAGGGTGTGAAAACGATATCTCAGAGGTAACGTAGACGTGAGCTAATCGATAGTCATACCGAGAGGTTAGGCACGATATCGGTATTTTTGGTGGAAGTAAAAGAAAATGAGCTATAGGTAATATGGACGCGGTTGTTTTCTTTGTATGGGTAACATGGGCATATCATAGTTCAGAGGTAATATGGACGTAAATTATTTGCTTCCATTGAGGACATCCCACTGGGGGATCTTTGGTGGACTTATTACTTCATATGCACGAGAGTGCAAGTAATAAGTTCGAGACAAAACCCCATTAGAGGTAATATAGATGTGATAGATTTTGTGGACCCATTACTTTCTGCGCACCTGAGTGCAAGTAATAAATTCGAGACAAGTCCTGTCATAGGTAATATGGACATGGCAGATTTTGTGGACTTAATACCGCTGGCGTACTTAGAGTTAAGTACGGGTGCTAAGTTGAGATAAAAACTGATATCAGAGGTAATATGGATGTGATAATCGATAGCCAATCCTGGGAGGTTTGCTCAGAGGTAATATGGACATGGCAAACTCGGCCTGGGAGAAATATTGGGATAGTAGTTCAGAGGTAATATGGACGTGAACCAATATCCAGAAAACTCACTGAGGAGTAGTTTGCTGAGTATGGTCTATCCGAAAATGTAGATAGACCTGAGAGTTACTCTGCTGGGGAGATTATTAGGATGATAGCTCAGAGATAAGGTGGACATGGCTAGCATCTAACAAGACTGGGATATTTTTCTTTTGGGTGGTCCATGCAGGAGTGTGCAGTGGACCTGGGGAATGCTCTGTTGGGGAGCTTTTGAGGATCCATTATCCGTTGTGCATCCAGGACTCCTGAATACTGATAATGGCTTGTTGAGGAAAGATAATGTTGTGCATAGGCACTTGTTGGGAATAAACAACAAAGAGTGGGAGCATCGTTTGTCTTTATTGTCCTGCCGGGTATAGAAAGAAGTACAAGCCTAGCTTTATACATAGTACTTCTTTAGGATCTTGTCGTTGATGGGCATTATGAGCAAGTCGCCATTAGGTTTTTCCAGTCGGTAGGCACCATTGGAGAATATAAATTCTATGATGAATAGGCATTCTCATTTGGGTTAAAACTTGTCGACCGTTTTGTAGGTCATGACCATCGACCTTCTTATTGTCACGATAAGGTCACCCACTTGGTAAGTCCTCTTCTTGACCCGTTTGTTGAAGACTCCAGAGAGACACGCTTAGTATAGCTCTATGCGATGTTCAGCTAAGAGTCGCTTCTCGTTGAGTGCTTTTAACTCATGTAGCCGTTGGCGGTAATTGTCGTCAACGGTCATCCGGTTGGAGAGATCCACTCGGAGTAAGGAAATTTGGACCTTGAGAGGGAGGACCGCTTTGCTCCCGTAGACCAGAAAGAATGGAGTGCCGCCAGTAGGTGTCCGGACCATTGTGTGGTAGGCCCAAATACATTCACCCAGCTTCTCATTCCAGTCGCGCTTGTTGGATGACACAAACTTTTTGAGTAGCTTTATGATGGTCTTATTGAAAGCTTCTGCCAGACTATTTGCTGCTGGGTTGTAGGTCGTTAAGGCTATATTCTGAATTTGATTTTTGTTATAAAACCGATAAAAAGTATAACTTGCAAATGGTGGACCATTGTCATGGATGATCCTTCTTGGAAAGCTGAAGCGGTATATAACGTGATGTTTGACAAAACTGATCACGTTTGACATTTTAACTTCAACGAGTGCTGCTCCTGCCCACTTGGAGAAGTAGTCAGTAATGGTGAGGATGAACCAACATACTTCAGATGAAGATGGACTGATCGGTCCTATGATATCCAACATGTATGAAGTCAGAGGGATGGTGGATGAAGTCAGCAAGGATTTGGCACGCTTGGCACTTCCTTGCGTAGTTGACAACATAGACGACCATTGTCGGCCAATAGTAACACATTCTTCGGAGATGGTCCTGTAGCTTGGGTCCAGGTTGGTAGGCACCATAAATCCCATCGTGAGCCTCACGGAGAGCCTACTTTACTTTTGAATTCGATAGGCATCGTAGCAGAAGACCGTCGTAGGAACGACGATACAGCATTTTGGTAGCCGTATCGTAATAGAACCGGAGGAAATATTTTCTAATGGATGTGGCTTCCTTTGGGTTCTCAGGGAGACTTCCATAGACTGCGTAGTCGATAAATGGGACTCTCCAGTCTTGGGAGTCGGTGCTTGTCTCTACTGAGTAGCTCAGGCATAAACAAAGGTTGTTCTTCGAGAAGACCAGCTCTTGACTGACCACGTTGATCAGTTCATGAGTATTGACTGGAACAACTAAATTAGGTTGCGAGGCTGGCCAGGACGTCAGCCTCGATATTTTTCAGTCGAGGGACCTGCTCTATGAAGAATCCCTCGAAGGTGGAGATTATTTCAAGTGCGGCTTGATGGTAGAGAATCAAGTCTTTATTCCGGACTTTGTACTCCTATCGGACTTGATTGTCTATCAGCTTGGAATCTCTAGGTAGTCGACTCCTACTTGTTTAGCGAGTTGGAGCCCAATGATGAGGGCATTGTACTCTGCCATATTGTTGGAGCATGGCTCTGAGGGAGTAAACGCGGTTGATGACCAGATCGTGTGGGAAGATCAGTACTATCCCGATGCCAGTGGCATTATCGCCTTTGGGCCCTGCTCTTGAAACACCGTCGAAGAACATTTGCCAAAGGGCTTCTACTCTTTTGGTCATGTTTGAGTCTGCTACATCGTCTAGGATCTTCTCGTAGAGCTTCGAGATTTCTGATACAGGATGGGCCACAAGAAAATCTACCAATTTTTGGCATTTGACCCGCCTTTTGGGGGACGAATACCATATCATTTGGTGACAGCAGTATAGCCCATATAGTCAGGCGATAATTAAGTGCTCCGGGTTTAGTCATGACGACTCTGAGAGGATTAACTTGCGAGATCACATAGATGGTTTGTCCTGCCACGTAATGTTGGGTCTTCTGAATGACGAAGAACAGAGCGAGGCACTCCTTCTCGATGGGGTTGTATCTGTGCTCTACGCCGGCCATTATCCTACTGAGGTAATAGATGGCATGTTCGTGACCTGCATCGCTTATCTAGGATAGTAAAACTCGGAGGGAGTGATCCATTGCCCACACATATAGTAAGAAGGGTCTTCCAATAATGGGGGCTACCAATACTGGGGGGTTCATAAGATAACCCTTGATTTCATCGAAGGTGCGTTGGCATTCTTTGTTCCAGACAAAGACGATCCCCTTTTTCATGAGCTAGGTGAATGGATAAAAATATTCAGAGAGGTTTGATAAGAAAATCCCTGATATATGCCAGCCTTCCTTGAAGCCCATGAAGTTCTCTGAGATTTTTCACTAGGCGTATTTCAAGGATTCCTTTAGTCTTGTCGGGGTCCACGTGGATACCCTTTTAAGTTATGACAAAACCCAGAAACTTGCCACTGAAGACTCCCAGGAAGGATTTGGTCTGATTCATCTTGAGCTGGTATGCACGCATCAGGTCGAACACGGTCTTCAAGTCTCCGAGGTGACCATCTTTAAATAAACTCTTGACAGTGATGTCATCAACATAACACTCTCTTGTCTTACGTAGATGTTCATGAAAGATGGTACTCATAGCTCGCTGGTATCTAACACATTCATTCTTTATATCGAAGTGTATGACTGTGTAGCAATATACTCTTATCGGCATTCAGAACGATGTATGTTTCTCGTCGTCAGAAAATATCTTAATTTGATTATAGCCTGAGAATCCGTCCATGAAGGACATGCACTCGAAGCCACAAGTGTTATCGATCATTATATCTCTGATCAAAAGGAAAATTGCGTCCTTGGGGCATACCGTATTTAGATCAAAGAAGTCAATGCAGATCCGGATCTTTCTGTTCATTTTGATGATGGGTATGATATTGGACACCCAATCCGGATGTTATTCCTCGAGGATGAAGCCACTATCTATCAGTTTGTTGACTTCAGCTTTCATGGCATTCATGATGTCTGGTCGGAACCGTCGTTGCTGTTGCTTTACTGGCTTAGCATTCGACAAGATGTTAAGTTTGTGGACCGTAATTTGGGGGTCCAATCCTGGCATGTCTTCATAACTCCAGGCAAAGACATCGATGTATTCCCTGACGAGCTGTAGCTGGGATTCCTGATCCTCATTAGACAGATTCTTGCTGATGAAGATAGGTTTAGGGGAGGATTCATCGCCTATATCGATTTGTATAACTTCATCCTCAGTAGGAGGCTCTCGTTGTTTAGACCGCATCTCTCATTATGCGTCTAGGCGTTGGGCCCACGATTCTATTTTAAAGATTTCAGGTGGATCCTTATCGTCTTCCTCAGGGTCAATTGACACTATGTTGGCAGACAATGTTTGTTTGAGCATCTTCCTGATACTGATGTTGGAGTACTAAGTAGAAGATTATGAAGAGTGAGAGTGTAAATTATCTTCTTTATCTGACCCTTTAGGAGTTATGGGAGGTGTGACGTACCCTAAGCCATGCTTGGTCTTATGGTAGTAATCCTCGAACTTACCTGTAGGAGCCTGTAGACGCAGAGGCATCCATCGTCCTTTGTCGTAGTTCGAGCCCCTAGCGGCTTTCAGATCATACCCCATCTTTTGGATGAGGTGCTTGGTTCAAGAATTGTCCTAGTGAAATGGTATCTTTTCGGTATCGATCTCTGGCTCCAGTTCCTCTGGGAGAAGGTTGGGGAGTTTCTACTCTGCTAAAGTTGATGAGTTTGTCTTCCCTCTTTGTTGCTGGAACTATGAAGTAGGAGTTCTGACTAACGAGAATCTGGTTGACTGCATAGGTGGTATTTACCTGTGTATACAGGTGCAGGCCTATACCGTGCTTAAGAGAATATAGTGTGTTAAGATATGCAACATCCGAGTAGTTAAAAGATAGCCCTTTATTGATAAAATAAGGTATCTTATCTTCCGAAATTACATAATTGAGAGAAGGGACGTTAGCATGAGCGGATACGTACTCCTCCATTTCATCTTTTTCGAGCTCTACCCCTAGTGCGAGCGATGGCTTCAGAGGTTTCCTGTGCAACTTTACCACAAGAGGTTCGAAGTCTAAGTAGGTGTCGGACCTTCCTTAAATGAATGAATCGGTATACGGAGGTGAACGACTAGAGGCTCAGGTGCTTTCCTGGGCAGTCTCACCCTGAGGGGAGGAGCTGTGTCGAGAGCGCGTGCTTTGAGATGGACTCTCGAGGGCTCATCCAATTTTGTCCCAGTATCTGCCTCATCGTCAGCATCATTGCCACCTTCATCTTGGTGGACTTGCTTATAGATGATCGAGTCAGAGTAATAGGCTTCGACCCCCTTGAATGGATCAACGTCAGCAAGTTCAGTCTTGACGATGACGTAATCGTCCACGTACTTCAAGCACTGGTGCAAGGTTGATGGTAAGATCATGCATTGATGTATCCATGGATGTCCCAACAGGACGTTATAGGATACGTCTACATCTATGATGTAGCAAGTAACCTCTGTTTTCATATCATCGATCTGGCACTATAGGCGAATCTTGCCCAGAGGGTAGCTCCTCCCTGCGTTGAAGCAACTGATGGCAGAATTGGTTACTGCCAGGCGATGCATCAAGATGCCCAAGGTCTGAAGCAGACTTCGCAGGATGATGCTGATTGACGAAATGGGGTCGATGTGCATCTGGTTCACTTTGATGGCACCGATGTATGTTGTGTAATACAGAGGACGATCATGTCGATTATTCTTTATCAAGATGTCTTGTTGCGAGAACATGATGTTGGGTATCACCTCCATCACATTATTATAGTAGGGGAATTCTTTTATTTCTTTATCTTTTCTTTTATCTGTGCAACGACGATGATTGTAGACGCGGTAGGCCATTACCCGCTACAAGCTATCCCGAGCGATTCTTGGAATATCGACTAGGTTGGTGGCGCTCCATGCAGTACGGGTAGTGAGCCCCGCTACACATCCCCGATATACCCATCTATAATCTTTTCTCATAATTTTATTCTTGCTTATCATTTCTTTCAATCTTGCATTATGCGATTCCCGGTAAGGGAAACTTCCTTGGCGACCATATGGTCCCGAAGCCTTTCCATTTTTCCATTTCTTGGCTCAGAAATAACTATTTTGATAGTCTTCCTGCCTCAAGTGAGTAAACCATAATCATGTAAAGTACATCGATTCTTGACCTGATCTTTATGGCGAGCTTTGAAACCGTGTGAAGACATACTATGACGTATTGGGAGAACTCTATTTGAAATAATGAAACGCATATGAAGTTTCTATCTTTCTAGCAACAGGTTATATTCCAGGTTCTAAGTAAGTAATATAATATGCGATTATTCCTTTATATAGGTTTGTTTACTCTTTATTAGCATGCATCAGGGAATTTCCCAAGCGACTAGCATGTATCGTCCTGGTTATTAGGTGTGCAGGCTAAGCAAAGACAGGTTCATCGTAGCCACCCACCTTAACGATGATTTGCATCGGCCGAGTAAGAATTTGAGGGTGACTTTGAAAGTCTAAGTCAGATCTTCTCAAGGGCCAAGTCTGAATTCCTTGCAACAAGTGAGTCAATCTCGTCGAGCTAGGTGGGACGGGTCGTCACACTTGTGTCATTTAAATCGACTCTCTGAATTGAGCGGAGCGGGTCGTTATATTATACACCACTCAGAACAAGTCTCGTACTCGAGACTTCTTGAGCGTAAATTTTTCTATCGCACACTATCAAGTCCAACTCAAGCATATTACTTTGTATCACTTAGACCCATTCGAACACAACTTTCTACTCATTTTTCTTATTTTGTGTCTCGCGCGTGCTTAGTCTGGTTTATTTAATGACTCTATCACTCAATTCGAGTTAACAATATCCACTCGTTCATCATGTTCACTGATTCGGTCTCTACTAGGCTTTAGCGTAAAATATATATCACTTAATGCGGGGTATGATCTACTGTGTACGAAAATCTTAGGCTGAGGCTTTCTTAAGTAAGTCGTTATACTCGTCTACACGAATCTAATAAATTCACTTGCAACTGCATTCGAGTTCAGCATATCACTGAGTCTGAAATGTACACATATTCAAGGCTTCCTCGAAACATATGTATTTCAACCAAGCTTAGCTATAACGAGTTACTAGTGAAGGAGTCGCATATCTATCGAAACTCTTCAAGTTGAATCCTAACTAGTCTTTCAATTTGATAAAACCTAAGTCTGATTCAATGTCCAAGTATTCTCATCCTATGAATTTACCATGATACCTCGATATCGTTCTGCTCCTCTCCATAGCACGATCTATCCAATCTAGCGATTAGCATCCAAGTCCTATCGTCCATTACGTTCGTATTAAATACTAACTTTCTAGCGCACACTTATCTTTTTAAGCCTAACTCTAAGTCTTGTTGCCCCAGTTCTATGGCTTACTCAAGAAATACTCTAAAGTCGGTCACACAAGTTCCGTCACTCGTCATAGTATAGTCTGCCTAACCGCTAGATCGTCTTACAAGGTCATAGGTACATTATAAGTTCACGATTCTTATTGTACAAATTCGTTGCATGACGCTCGTCCCAATTCCAAAAGATAAATCATTGTTCATTCGTACGGAGTATTCTATCCAAGATCGTATCACTCAGATTTCTAAACATCAAGTATAGATTATCCTACTTCTTTCACACATTCATTGCATAAGTTCCAAGTTCGTTCAACAAAGTCGTCTTACGATAAGCTCGTTCATTTTAATCCTCAATATATCCATGTCGTACGTCAAACCTAGCAATTTGCATAGTCTAGCTCCATAACTGTTTGATAGAATCCACCTAACCATTCTTTTCTAAGTCTAGACCACCAAGTCATGATTCAATTTCTAAATCTTTGATCTAATTCATAAATTCTAAGTCGTCCAACACAATTTATGTATCCGTTCACAAAACCATCGAGCGTCTTACTTCACGTTCTAGACTAACTCATCCTTGAAACACTTTTGATTCACTTGCATCCTCTAACTCGTCTTATCATGTCAAACCACCAGTCAAAATAATCCTCCAATTATTATTTTTTGATCTCCCACAAGTTTGATCATCTCTGTTGGATGTGAAATCACCATGCCAACGCTTCCACAGGATAATCGCCTTTATTCGGGTTTGACGCATGTGTGAGCCTGGAGTTGCGCTCGCACAAGACAAGAACGTCAAATATTATGGTTATCATCGAAACGACCAAGACAGTTTATCATTATACTTTGTTTCATTTAAGTTATATATTCATCCATCAAGTCATGTTTATCTAATAACCATTCATGTCGTGATCATAATTCCCCTAACCAACTCGTCCAAACTTTAATTTTATCATTCGATCAATCCGTAGTCTTCCTCTAGCATTCCTTAAACAACTAAGTTCAAATCCTCTAGCCAAACTCTATTCACCTTCATTATATTCTATTTTATCGAGTTCTTATACATAATTATCGAATATGTTGGGCCATGATCGTCCGCGAGTTCGATCATCCCCGTTGGACATAAAATTACTACGTCAATGCTCCCGCAAGATAATCGTTCTCCTTTGGGCATGATGTCGAGTGTTATCTTTCGTACTTGATTCAAGATCGCCTACTTTAATTCATCAAACCATAAATTTCTTAACTTGTATCAATCTATGCTATCTTTCAACTATTGATTATCGTATCAAATCTTCCAAATTCAAAACCACAACATCCATTCTTAGGCTAAATTCTATCGAACGATATCCTACTCAATCCTAATTTTTCATGTGCTCTATCTTCCATCAAGATAACTCTGATCGCATCCTAGATTATTCTATCTTAAACTCAAGTTTTAATCCGTTTGATTCAATTCGAAATTGCTCGTACAATCCACTAAGTTTCTTCGACCAAGATATTGATTTGTTTACTCTGAATCCCTACACAATAGAAGCCTTACCACTTGTTCGAAATATTATCGATCATTCAAACCAAATCTCATATGAGACCTTTGAATTCAGAAATAGCTAGGCATTACTTATACTAAGGCTTTGCATCCAACACATCGCTTGCTGTAGACTCGTTACTACCCCAAATCCTCAATTCGTTCGAACATTTCCAAGATGATCCATACACCACTCAGGGTTCGAGATACTCGACAAATCCTCAAAACTCACCCTATCCTCAAATCGCTTATTCATTCCTGAGCTATTGCATACACCACTCAGGAATCGAGTCATCCAAATAAATCATCAATCGCGCTAGTATCGCTCATTCACATATTCAACCAATTTGTTCCTAAAATCTCATGCGCGATCCCCATGCATCGCCTCAATAATCTTAGTCTTGTATATACCTATGTCGATAGTCATACATGCAAACTATAATCTTGATTAATATCCTTCCGACATGAATAACCGTTCGAACCATTCCTCATAATTCTAAGCACAATCCTCTATATTCTCCTTAGTGATAATCCGATAACATCTCTATCGATTTATATTCTAAGTCTGACTAATCCTTATCCGAAGGATATCCCAATCTCTCTCATAAACTTGTTCGCACCAAAGGATCTTAGCACGCGATACTCAACACAACTTAGCCGAAAGACTGTGTGCATAGCTATCTCGTCCGAACAATATTCTAGTTTCGCATGCTAACTCGCTTAGCATTTTCTAAAGGTTTCATGGTTCGCACGTAACTTGCAAATTTTTGGCACGAGTCTATTCCCATAAAGTCCGACACAGCTCGGTACAAAGGCCTTCACATAGCTATCTCATACAACCAACCATTCGTATGTACTTTTAAAAATATTTAGACTCATTATATGAAATATCCCAACGGGGCAACGAGAGAGAGCATATGTACATAACCCACAAACGAACTTTCAAAACTGAGAGAATCGATACGAAGTCCAAGGACGCAAAGCCGTGCTCTGATACTATTATGTCATGCCCCCGGCCCGACAGGCACGAAACGTCCTCTCTTGGGCATGATGCCGCGGGAGCCTGAGTTGCACTCGTGCAAGGCCAGGCCCGAATAAGCGTTTGATAACTAGTTCGCAGAGTCGTCATCGCGAAAGCATTGAATAAATACAAGTATGGAATAAAGTCAAAGATCTTTATTGATATAGAAATAATGTTACAAGTGGCGCTAGACCGAGATTACAAGTCTTAAGCTCTCTCTCTCTCAAAAAAATAAAATGTGTCAAGCGGCTTACAACTGTTGAATGATAACATAGACTATGTTACAATACATTATGTCATGTATATGTGCTTCAGCTCCAGACGCAACACTCCAAAGCTCTAGAGTAAACTCCACGCCTTAGCACGCACGAGGGAAAAACTTTGCACCGAACGAGGTTCTCCTGCACCCTATAAGCAACCTGGTGGGTTATCAGTACATTTCAAATGCACTAGTGGGGAGGCTTCTCGCCCGCTCAATAAATACAAATATGTTATATTAGTTCCTTGTACCATCTATTAAGTTGTCTTTCTAGTATTACTTTAGGATCAGTTTCATAGCATAAGATATAAATCCTAACTCGTGTTGTCGTGCGTCGTGCAATATAAGAGTAACATGGCAAGACTTACCAACTTACCATTGGTCATTCCCTATCCAAAGTAAAACCAAGTTAACCAAGCATAATATAAGTAATGACTTAAAGACTTCTATAAGGAAACACAAGTGCCACGGGTTTGTTTTCTAACTCAGATGAACGATATAGTCAGAATTGTGATACTACAATAATTTATACTCTGGTTGTTCAAATACATTATACTCTGGTTATTTATATTACTCAGTTTATTCAGGTGTGTTATACTCAGATTCAGGTTGGTTCAGATGTGTTACTCAAATCTTTCAGATGTGTTGCTCAGATTATTCAGATTTCTTATTTCAATGCAATACAATAACTCTCACGCGAATTGCCACAAACGAGCCACCTTAATCTATATGAACAGAATGGTCACTGGCATAGGCATAAAGGACGATTCATATTGGCATTCATAATTTTGTGACCTAGCACAAATGATGGCCGGTACACCCTGATTGGCCACGACTTACCGGGTATTACGTCACTTCCATGGCCAGACCCCCATGGCAAGTCGTCCACAATCCCATGATTCCTCCCAGGCCGGTACGATCCCAGTGCCCCGACGATCATCCGAGGAATCCATATACCTTGTGCACGAGTTGTCTGTGACTATGCATGATTCTTTTCTTTCTTTATCTTTTCTTTTATTTGTGCAACGACGATGGCTGTAATGCGGTAGGCCATTACCCGCTATAAGCCATCCCGAACGATTCTTGGATTATCAACTGGGTCGGTGGTACTCCATCCAGCGTGGGTAGCGAGCCCCGCTACACGTCTCCGACATACTCATTTATAATCTTTTCTCATACTTTCATTCTTGCTTATCATTTCTTTCAATCTTATATTATGCGGTTTTCGGTACGGAAAACCGCCTAGGCGACCTTATGGTCCCAAAACCTTTCCATGTTTTTATTACTTGACTCGAAAACGACTATTTTGATAGTCTTTCTACCTCAAGTGAGTGAACCATAATTACATCGATACGTGACCTGACCTGATCTTTATGGCGAGCATTAAAACCGTATGAAGACATATACTACGGTGCATTGGGAGAACTCTATTTGAAATAATGAAACGCATATGAAGTTTCTATCTTTCTAGCAACAGATTATATTCTAAGTTCTAAGCAAGTAATACAATATTGGATTATTTTCTTAGCTAGGTTGGCTCATTCTTTATTAGTATACATCAGTGAATTTTCCTAGCAACTAGCATGTATCGTCCAAATTATTAGGTGTGTAGGCTAAGCAAAAACGGGTTCATTATAGTCACCCACCTTAGCGATGATTCGCATCGACCGAGTGAGACTCTGAGCGTGTCTTTGAAAGTCTAAGTCTGGTCTTCTGAAGGGCCAAGTCTGAATTCCTTGCATCAAAGGAGTCAATCTCGCCGAGCTAGGCGGGATGGATCATTGCACTTGCGTCATTTGAATCTTCTCTCCAGATTGAGCGGAGTGGGTCGTTACAATATTGGCGTGGAAGTTACTTATGGGAGAATATGTAAAAAAGTTGGAATCATCCCTTAAAACCATTTACTCATGCAGAGGTAGAGATAAAAGTGATGGTTATTCATCTTATTGTTTTGAATATGTAATACAAGGAACCTTAAAAAATAGAAAACAATGGACACTGATAATTAATAAAATGATATAATGTATCTCCGAATTTGCAACTCAACTATTGATTCATGTATAACTAAATTTAATAAGAGTTGAGTAATTTGATAAGTTGAAAGCTCTCCTTGAATATACTTCTATTGGACAATAGTAATAAAATCCCAAGTGAACTTCAAAAATTCTAACAATTTACTCCTAATGGACTAATAGTAATATTTTTTTAATTTTTTGAACAGTAAAGTAGCTTGTGAAAGCACTCATTATTGTGCTTTCAGAAACAATCAGAAGATTGAAATGGTTTATCCTAGCTATGGGTGAGCATTTGGTTTATTTGTTTTATCTGAATCAAAATAGTAAAAAATCAAATAAATAAAAATTCTAAAAATTCCAAGTGTCCATGTTAGCCCGAAGTCAAGTGTCCATGTCAACCCTTCTCTGAAAAGTAAATTTATATTTGTAAGTATTTTTGAGGCTTTTAGAGTTCTACCAATTTTTTAAAAATCTTAGAAAAGACAAAGAACGAAAGGAGTAAAAAATCATAAAAACCAAAGAACCAAAAATCCTAGAAAATAAAATTTAGAATACTTAGCATTTTCTAGTATTTTTTTTCAGAAATCCGGTAGAACTCTAAAAGTCTTTAAAGGCTTGTAGAAGAAATTTTTTTTCAGAGAATGACTCACAATGAACACATGACGACAAATATTTAATAGGATTTGAAATCGTAGTTGTCCACATGTCTACTAGATTTGACATATAATTATGGAACAGAGCCTGCTAAGATAGTGTTATTCAGGTGTGATTGGTTCGATCCGATCCAAGATCAAGGTTAGAAAATAGACAAGCATGGTCTTGTGGATATAAACTACCGACGTTGATATTGAAACCATGAACCATTTGTCCTATCAAGTCAAGCTCAGCTCATGTACTTCACAACTTATCCTAAACGGAGAACAATGAGGTTAAACTGGTAGGCAGTATGCAAGACCAAAGCTAGAAATTCTTTTGACGTTAACGAAATAGCTTATCAGAAGGATGAGCTACCTCTTGTAACAAATATTATAGATATGGACTCAACAAAAGTTCCTTATTACACGTCTAATCGTGTAGAAGAGATAGAAATATTCGAAGAGGAACATAAAATAGATGAAAGTGAAGATGGGGAGGAAGAGGAAGAGGAGGACGAGAAAAATGAAGAAGATAAATTTTTAGAAGAGGATTAAAAATAAAATAAAATCCATTTAGAATTCTAGCCATGTGCTATATTTTTACTGTGGAATGTAACATCTATTTTTACTTTATGGATACTTTTATATTGTGTTTATTGTGTGATTGCAAGACTTCATATTGTGTGACTAGATAAAAATATTTATTTTATACCTTTATCCATTTGTTTTAGTTTTTTATCCATTTTATTTTATATACTTTTGTGTGCAATTTGGTGTTGAGTGTGACTATGATACTTCATATTGTGTCACTAGGTCGGCGAACTTAGGAAATTCAACGGAGGATTACTCCAGGTTTGTCTATTTTTATGAACTGTTATAAATTTGTGTATTTATTTTATCATCATATGTTATTATCAGGTATGGCAGGACGACGCGTATCGTTCGAAGGTAGATCCTCTAGATGGAGTGCTCATCCGGTACAGGCTACTAGTTCTGGATCCTCGTCGCAGAGTACTCCAGTGTACCGACCAGTCACATCTCTGACTCTGTCGACGGTACATGGCAGTACTCCTGGGACGAGCAGTTATAGGCCTTCATCCATAATTCCTTCTACTGACGGTACAATAGAGACAAAGGACCAGATGGAGGAGGTTGAGCTGACTCCGCCTTCGGATCAGAGCGATCCTCCATGCGCGCCTCCGGACGAGACGATGATGGAGATTTGGATCGACGAACCTATGAAGTAAGTTAATTAGTTAAAGATTTTTCCAAATGATTATATCTATATATTCGTAACTTTAATTATCATTGTATATATATTGTCCCTCGGCGGTACAGAGAACATTGGGGGTATTTATGAGGCAGAACTATGGTGGACCTTGGATCAACTATTCAGATACTCCTAAAGATAGGAATGCATTATGGTTTGCCCACTTCAAGGTAAAAATATATTTACTTTTAATATCAATAATCATTTATACATATTATATAACTCTCTATTTTACTTCTTGTAGAAAACTAATTTTTATCCACCACACCGGGCTGAGAAGATCAAGGAGCAGTTTCCTGTTGTCACCGCCAAGATGATTCGTGATGCAATCAACGATCAAAAGGCTCGTGATCGCTTCAGAAACCCGATCCACGGTTGGATCATGCCTGAGCAGTGGACTGCGATACAGGCAAGATTCGACGAACCCAGATACAAGAAAAGGTCGAAGAAGGCAAATGCGGCTAGGTCAAAGGTTGGAAAGTGGTATGGTGGCTCGATTCCTGTAACGGAATATTTTCGTCATCTGGTATGTATTATATTGAATATATATTATTTTAATAAAATTAGGATAAAATGTTTAATCTTAATAACAAAAAATATATTTTTAACAAGTACAGAGGGGTGAGGATGCTAACAAGCTGACCGTCTTCTTGGCCAGGCATCTGAAGGGCGGACAGCTCATAGATGAGAGGGCAATGTAGACCTATGTATGTTTTACTTTACCTTATGTTAATTTTAATATAACTTAGAAAATATGCAAATAGATATCTATATAGTTAGTAATAAGTACCTTAGACGTTAGCAACCATTTTTTTAGGACGAGTAACTTAGACTACATGAGCGGGCGACTAATAGTGCACCTGCAGAGGGAGGGGCTGGTACTTTCTTGTGGCCCACTACAGCTCCGTCGACGGACGAGCTCTGGATGACCGTCGTTGGTGGTCTTCAGAGGGGTACGCACTATGGTACGGGATCCTATGACACCTTTGTTACGACACGGGCATTCAGGTCCCCCTCTGCCAGTGTGCGTTTCCCACAGCCCTCACATGAATCATTTTGAGTCTCGGAGAGCATTGTCCGCCAGGTTGCTGATCTTCGTGACGAGATGATGTAGAGGATTACGGAGCAGCCCCTGTCTTAGCCGCAGACAAACGATGTGACACTCATAGCACGATTGGATATGCTCAAGCGTAGCATCACAGACTTGAGGGAGATGAGCGAGAGGATAGACTGTAGCATTAATGATCTTGTTGCATTGACAGAGCATAATATGATGGCGATCCAGAGGATATAAGTCACCATGGGAGATTAACTAGCGAGGATGCAGAATGTAGTGGCATAAAGCAGTACGAGACTGACATTTGCCATGGATTTATGCAATGCTTGACTATTAGCATTGTAGCGAAGATGTCCTCCTGGCCTGTCCGTATCGACACCGACACCAACTCTACCGATTTTACTAACTCCTCTATCGTCATCGATGTTCTTTACATAGGAGCTGTATGAGTTTCCTCTATCCAAGATGCCCGGTAGTGCTCCTCCTCATGATCAGCAGTAGTCCTTGTTTAGACAGTTTTTAGTGTGTTTTTGTGTATTGGCCTATTTTTGGGTCTTTGATGTATTTATTTCATACTTTTTATTATATTCTTAGACGCATGTAATACTTATTTTAAATTCATTCATCAACTTCTTGAGACGTATTTAGTGTAATATAAGTTTGAAGATTTTTTTCTATATGAGTTTAGTTTATTATTTATATTAACTGTATGTGAATTTATCGGTGTTGAGTGTTCCACCGAAGGGGTCGGCAAACCCAAAGAATTCAATAGAGGGCTGCTCCGGGTCTATTTATATTAACTATTATTTTATAACTGCAGGTAAAGTTTTGTTAGAAAATATTATACAAACTGTATTCTATTTTTTTTTATTTTTTTTATAATTTAGATTAGCTAAGGCTCTATGGAAAAGAGATAGTACCAAATTTAGGTATCCTATTTCACGTCGCTAATATGGTGACGATTAGCTACAAATAGCTAAGGCTCTATTGAAAAGAGATAGTCCCAAATAGATGCATATTGTTCAACTTTTGTAATATAAATATTTTTATCTGAGAGAACGCATTCATCGCATCAGTCTCGAACAACTTGTGCACAAGGTTCAGTCTCTCGAGCGGTTCCTAGGGCACTAGGAATCGTTCGGCTTGGGAGAGATAATCGAAATACCCTGAGGCTTATATTCCTCGCGATTAGGGGTGTTTAGTCTAATAGTTAGACTGGGCTCATAATTCCAGCTGATATTCATGTGTTTATCTGTGGACCATCATGTAGTTAGATCGCATGCTAGGTTTACCTTCTTGCATACCTAATACTTGATGCCAATACAGATTTATGAGTTTATTATACATGCAAATTGTGGCTAACTCGTATGTCTGCTGCAGGGATAACGATCGACCGTGGGTAAGAATTATCATATTGTGGTTCACTTTATTGTTTATGTTTCTTTGCATAAATTGTTAAAAGGAACCTAAACACCTAGAAAGATCACATAATAGTAATGCTAGCTCCACATGTTTACTTAGTACGGATTATTAGGTGAGTTTAGCTTCGATGCTCGCCAGTACTGGTTGTGTACTAACCCACATTTGTAGGAATCTTCAGGATCAGGTAGAGAGAGTTTGGCAAGTATTCTAAATCTATTGGAGAGGATCCAATCCAATGGAACCGTGCTCGTTGCTTCCAGTCTTCTTTCCATTTTACAAGTTTCCTTTCAAGGCCTTTTATTATTGTCCTAGTACAAGGATATGATGTATAAGCATTGTGTCTAGTTTTTGGGTTTCAAAAATATGTAAGCCAACTATGGCATATTTTGTAATCAGCCAAACAACTCATTGTAATCCAATTTTAAGTATTTAATAATGAAAGTATTTTGTGTTCCTCTCAAATGTGCTCAACCTTGGTCTTTTGTAAATATAATTCTGTATTTCTATATCTATTGTCTATTTTATGTTTTGTGCATGTACTGTGCCTTGTGCAAGTGCAACTTAGGCTTGTACGGTATCACGCCCAGTGGTAACTTTTGGTACTCCGGGATCGGTACATGATATAATGGTATCAGAGCATGGATTTACGTCCTTGGCCTCAACAAATATAGTTTTCAAAAATGATATAAGTTTTCAAGTGATTTCAAAAGTCCCAATTTGCAAATTATTTTCAAAGCTATATAAGTATTCTGATAATTTTAAAGGTCCCGATTCTAAAGTTATGAAAACCAAATATCCTATACAATAAGTCCATTGTCACGCTCTAATTTTGAAGAATCACTAACCGTCCCCCGGGCGTGATGTTGTGCGAGCATAAGGCACATCCGCACAAGGCCTAGCATAATAATACATATATAGAAACACATCAGCAGAGTTCGGAAGCTAAATATTTAAAGTTGACACGAAGAAAAGGTCTCTTTATTGATCATGTATATCTTGGATACAGACTCTTAACTCAAAAGTAAGGGGTGTCGCGCGGGCTTACAAGATGGACACAAAAATAAGATAGTTGTTCCATATATTACATTATTTACTAGAACTTCAAAATATAATAGACACATTTGGGCGAAGCTATCACCTTTTCTCGGAGCTGCATAAGAGCGGTACACGAGCTCTGGATGTTTTATACCACTTCCAAAAGGCATGAACGGAGTGCGCCGAGTACTAGACTGGTTGGGGGGGAAGCTTCAGCTTCTCGCCGCGTCGCCTTGGCTCGGTGAACCTGCTGCAACGAGGGTCAGTACTTTAAAAAGTATCGGTGAGGGCGAGCTAACCCAACTAACCAAATCGAAACAATATTCAGGTGAGGCAAACAAATTATTAATGTAGACCTTCTATCTTGCCTTAGTTTGAATTACAATATGCAATATATATAATTGACCGAATAATTGTGCCACCGTTCGGTGACTTTTTACCTGCGGCATTGCACCCACCTGCACAAGACTACCATGTTCCTTCCTGTCAAGAAGACACCATTAGCTTGAACAAATAATGTGGTAATATATTGGGTCCTGAAACACATTTCCACCGAGGACAATAGCTACAGTAAGACGGTGATTCTTGCAGCGCGGGTAGCAAGCCCCGCTACAAGACCCCACGTTACCCGTGCTAGTCTTGCTAGCGTAGCTATCCGAGTTTTGCCCGAAACAAATCAGCCCCAGTTCCCCTGAGACCATTCGCAGGAACCAAACCTTGTGCACAAGTTGTCCGACCAAATGACGTCTCAACACTAAGTTAATAAATGAAGCATTTCAAGCCATCAGAATGAACATAACTACTTTAGCACAGTACGATTGGCATATTCTACCTGCTCAAGTGATCACATTCCAAATATTTTGTACTACTCATTTTCACAATTATAAATAATAAGTTCTAGATATAACTGAAGCATAAATAAATAGATGCATAACGAACAAGCACGTATACAGTGTGATCGTACAGGAATTTGTATAAAAAACATCAGTCTGCCAAGTTACTTCTTGCTATCTTGACTCATTTATTATTATTCTTATGGTATCATTGATCGGAACACGCAAATGAGTCGGATTGTTAAGAATAAAGACAGAGAATAAGGGAGCTAATCTAAAGCAAGGCCACTAACAAGTTGGTGAATCGGAAGAGAGAAAGGGGAGATCTTTAAGACTCCGCTTGCACATCGCCTACATGATCACCTGTACGCACCAACAAATAATCAATATATCTTGCTTCTGTCTCCAAGGATTCGATATGAAATATGAAATTCAAAGAACAAAAACAATACAATTCATCGAAATAGTTCAAGAAAACATAACTCACAAAACCAACAAGAAAGAAATAAAAGGCATCAAAAATGGGCAAAGAAACCAGCACAACGGAAAGGCCCCTCTCGACTCTGCCGCCATGTCCTTCCTTGAGGCATGATCCATTGAATATGGGACCTGATTCCGAAGAAACCAATCCATAACGAGGAAAGGATCTTGATTCAATTTGTCTCAATCGAACGATACCGAGTATTTTTTAGTCACGCTCCCCGAATAGGGGAAACGGGCACTACATCTTAACCAACTAACAAAAAATTTCATCCTCGAAACTTAGGAATAGAACCTACCCCTAAGAAATAATGAAGGAAACTTTACTTTCATGTCCGATTCGAGTTTCCAGGTCGATTCTTCGACCGCGTTGTTCCACCAAAGAACGCGCACAAGCGAAACTACACGATTCCGTAATTGCTTATCTATTCGATCTAAAATCTGAGCGGGTTCTTAGACGTACGACAAATCTGCCTGCAGATCCAGCTGACCAAAATCTACCACATGGTTCGGGTCATACACGTACTTCTTAAGCTGTGACAAATGTAAAATATCAAGCACGCCTGACTGGGCTGGTAGCAATACAATTTTATAGGCAACTGGAGCGACTCGCTTGAGGACTTCGAACGGGCCAACGAATCTCGGACTTAACTTCCCCTTTACTCCAAACCTCATAACTCCACGCATGGCGAGACCCTCAAAAACACATGGTCACCTTCGAAGAACTCAAGGGGTCGACGGCGAATGTCGGCATAGCTCTTCTGCTGGCTTTGTGCTAATTTTAGTTGCTCTCGGATCAACCGAATCTTTTGGATTGTTTATTCAACTAGTTCTGGCCCAAGGATTTGACGCTCCCCAACTTCATTACAGCAGATCGATGACCTATACTTCCGTCCATACAGAGCCTCGTACGAAACTATTTGGATGCTGGACTGATAACTGTTATTATATGCAAATTCAGCCAACGGTAGGTGGACGTCCCAACTTGACTTTGAATCGATTGTACAGAGATGCAACATGTCTTTGAGTACCTGATTCACCTATTCTGTTTGGCCATCGATTTGAGGATGGTAGGCCGAGCTGAACTTCAACTTTGTCCCCATCGCTGACTGAAGGCTTTCCCAGAAACGTGATAGGAATCGTACGTCCCGATTGACACTATAGAAATTGGCACTCCGTACAGCCAAACTATCTCATTAAGGTAGGTCTGGGCTAGGTGATCGATGCTCCAAGTAAATTTAATGGCAATAAAGTGCGCTGACTTGGTTAATCGATCGACGATGACCCAGACTGCGTCGTTCCCCCATTGCATCTTTGACAAGCCAACAATGATGTCACGCCCCAGTCCTAAAATACGAGGAACCAGGCCACGTGGCAATAGCCAACTGTCACATCTTCGAGGATATCCCAATTTAATAGATCCTAGCGAAGAGTGCTACGCTGTCCTAAAATACTAACATGTCCAATATCAGTCAACAACAGGTGAAACTAATCTCATCCACAATATAAACAGCAAGAATGTACTGATAATAAATGCTAGAAGATAAACACCAGTCTCAAATATCATAGTACAACCAAGAATGTCTGGTGTGGACAAACCCACTACTATGACGAAATAAAATACTAAAATGATAGAATAAAGATAATGACTAGGGCATCGACTGGCTAGATAATGATGCTCCCAATCCTAGGCAGAAGGCCTACCAAGTGATCACGAAAACTCTGACGGTAAAAAATCTTGCTCCTCAGCTGTAGCGTACCTCGTCTCCTGTCATGGGCCGTACACTATGGGATAATATGCCTCGTCCAAATCTGGAAAGGTACCAGGTCCTCAGAGGGACGTAACAAGATACATAGAAGCATGCCATATATAAATACTGAATAAAATAAATACAATAAGGGGTGTGCTAGCCATCTAAGTGAATGCAATGTGAGAACAACTTTGGTACGTATGGGTAGGCGTAGGCATAACGTCCAACACTCCGAGGAGCGTGGTATCTGTAACGTCCATTATTCCGAAGAATGAGGTATCTGCAATATATATATGTCCGTATTACTCCGAAGAGCGCGGTATCTGCAAAAAAGGAAGTCACTAGATCCGTGGCTCCTCCGGATACTACGAAATCCAGTGTGTGTATCCCATACGCCTACTAGCTGTCCTCCCCGTCCAATGTAGATACACTAGTCAAATACTCGACGTGTATACCAAGTATCTATATGCCAGTCTCTACAATAGAATAATCCTGAGTTCCATACTAACCATGATGCATGTCACATGCACCGATAGCTAGTCGAGTACGCGGACCCGCATCCCAATATAAATTTGTCACAGTGAAACGTGTAAGAGTGTCAGGTCTCGGAAGATATCGAAGAATCCTCCCAATAGGATGAGTCTGCTAGTGACTAGGCCAAGTACACTAATTATCGACGCAACCATCGACTGCACCCGAGTCAATCTCGGACACACACAGTCATATGAAATAAAGCAACAAGAATCATACAACATATGCATAATTTAAATTAAACAGTAAATATGGCAAGGTATCTTGCCTGGGTCCTGAAGCTGTGAATGCCAATAGCCTGCTCCTGTAGCGTCTCCTGGCTGATCCAAAGACCCTAGACATACAATATAATATAACAAATACTAACATCAGACACTAAACATTAAATACATACGACTACAATGCTATACTTGAATACTGTCGCAAGTTCACGGCTGCTCGAATACAGCGTCACGTGTGCACGTAGCTAGGGTGTACACGTGTTCTGTCCTCGGTTATCATGTGCCTTGAGAAAATAATTATTTAGTTATGGGTTGACAACTATTTCTGCTCTATGCGAATATATGTCCTTGGTTTCTATGTTCATCATACTTGGTTTATGTCCATATATCCAGATGAAATACTGGTCCTCAATGATAGGTCTCGTGATTAAGGTATTTGCTAGTTACTAACAAATTCTAAGTTTTGTAAATCATCCTGCCATTCTATACATAATTTAGGGTTAACAAAATTGTGTCCAAGATTAAAATCTCTCGACACGACGATCATAAACAAACACGATACTAGGAGGAAGGGTATAGGGTAAATACCTAGTAGGCTGGATGAGGGTCGCCTCGCTGGCTCATCATCCTCTGCCGAGTGGTGGGGCTTCGGCTGTGTCCGGCGAGCAAGGCAGCGGCGGAACAACAACTGCGGTAGCCGCAGTAGCAGTAGCAGCTCTAGGCAGCGGCGAGTGCATGGCCAAGGCAGCGCGGGGGTGACTGTCGACCACGGGGAACGTGGCGCTCCGCCTGGCAGGGGTGATCGAGGGTATCGGAGGGGGTCGTAGGGAACCAAGCAGTCTGTTTTGAACGGGGGGGTCGAGTTTTAATGCGGGATCAGTGATGACAGTTGCAGGCAGTTAGGGTGGTAGTCCGGTGACCTGAGGGCAGTGTTGTGGTGTCAGGCAACATTCGAGCAGTGGTAGTGGCGGCTTTAGGTGGTGGTGGGGTGGTTTGAAGCCGGAGTGGGTGAGGGCTCGGTTTGGAGGTGGGGAGATCGGCTAGGGTCTGAAGGGAGGGTGATGAATAATGAGTTAGGGTTTACATAAGGAGCATGTATATTTATATAGGGAATTGATGGGCTGGCCTAGGGACTTGGCCTGTCCGACTTTGTTAGGGTGGAGCTGGTCCAAAGGAAGAGTGTATGTGGGCTTGGTTAAGTTCTGTTTGAGGTGAGGTTGGCCTCAATTTAATTAATTAAATGCAGTGCCCTAGACGTTCTCTTTACCCGAATATCGCGTAGTTAAGATGTGACGCAATGATGAGTATCTAAGGTTACACAATGGTCAGGAGGGGTAGTCTGGCATGTCTACGAAATATTCGTGACCTTGGGAGGAAGATAACTACTAGTGTGGAGTCCCAATCTTGTAGCAACGGTAATGGGGAATAAGGTATAAGATTTGACGTACCTTATTCAAGATTAAATCTAAATTAATCCTAGTCTCTTGATTTAATTCAATTTAACCCTAAATTGGTTGAGAGGGTTTACAATCTACCCTCCTTAGAGCATTTCGTCCTCGAAATTAAAACATACGCATGGCAAGAATTACTAACTAAAATTAAAACTACTACATACCTATGCCTTCGAAGATATGGGGATAGCGCTGTCTAATATCCTCATCGCGTTCCCAAGTTGACTCTCCTGGTGCCTGATGTCTCCATGCGACGCGAACTAGGGGAATAGTCTGACCTCACAGTACTTTCTCGCTTCTGTCCAGAATCTCAACAGGCTCCTCTTGGTATGATAAACTCGGGCCGACTGTGATCTCTGAATGGTCAAGTACATGACTCGGATCCTGTATGTACCTCCTCAGCTGTGATACATGGAAGACGTCATGGACTCCTTTCAAAGTCGGCGGCAAGGCTAACCTGTAAGCAACCTCTTCGACGCGTTCTAACACATCGAAGGGTCCGATATACCTCGGACTCAGCTTTCCTCTACCTCCGAATTTTATAGTCCCTCGAGTAGGTGAGATATTTAAAAATACGATATATCTAACCTGAAACTCTAAGGGTCGTTAATGCGCATTCGCCCAATGCTTCTACCGGTCATGTGCTACTTGCAGGTGCCCTTGGATCTTCTTTACCTTCTCTACTGTACGAACAACCAACTCTGGTTCGAGAATCTGTCTCTCGCCTATATCGCTCCAACATACAGGGGAACGGCATTTCCTTCCATACAACGCTTCATAGGGATCCATCTGGATGCTCGCCTGATAGCTGTTATTGTAGGAAAATTTGACCAAGTACAAATGGTCCTCCCATGATCCTCCGAAATCGAGCATGCACGCTCTTAACATGTCTTTTAATGTCTGAATAGTGCGCTCGGACTGGCCATCTATCTGTGGGTGATACGATGTGCTAAACTTCAGGGGGGCAATGAGACTCTCTTGCATACTCAACCAAAAGTAAGATGTAAACATCGTATCCCTGTCAGACACGATACTAACTGGTACTCCGTGCAGTCGCACAATATCATTCATGTACATGTCTGCTAAGACCTCTGTAGATTGCCCAACTCTGAAGGGTAAAAAATGTGCGGACTTGATGAGTCTATCCATGATTACCCATACTGCGTTGCGACCACTAGGACTCCTCGGAAAGCCCGTAACAAAGTCCATAGTGATATGCTCCCATTTTCACTCCGGTATAGGGAGCGGTTGAAGCAATCCTGCAGATTTCTGATGCTCCACCTTGACTTACTGATACACCAGGCACTTGACCACAAAGCGTGCTATATCTCTCTTCATTCCATGCCACCAGTAGTACTGCCTTAGGTTTCTATACATCTTCGTGTCTCCTGAATGAATAGAGTAGGTTGAACTGTGTGCTTTTGTCATCAACTCCTGACGAAGTTCTCCATTTGGAACATAGAGACGTTCTCCGCATCTCAAGGTTCCATCTTCATGTATCCGCAGTCCTGTCTGTATTCCAGCCTCTTTCCTCTGTCTAAGCCTCTGAAATATGGCATCTGGCGGCAAAGCAGTCTTGATTCTCTCCACTAATATCGATTGCAACTGGAAACTCGACAACTGTCCGTCTATTCCGGGCATAACAACCTTTATACCCATTTGCTCTAGATCTCTCAAGAGGTGTTGTTGGGTAGTCAAGAAAATTTTCATAGGTCTTCTGCACAACCTGTCAGCTACTACGTTGGCCTTTCCCGGATGGTACTGTAGCTCAATCTCGAAGTCTGTCATCACCTCGAGCCAACGTCTCTGTCTCTGGTTCAGGTCCTTCTGAGTGTAGACGTACTTTAGGCTTTTATGATCAGTAAATATTTCCACTCTTTCTCCATATAGGTAGTGCCTCCAAAGCTTCAAGGCAAAGATCACTGCGGCAAGCTCCAAGTCATGGGTGGGATAGTTCTTCTCATGGGTCCTCAATTGCCTAGAGGCATAGGCCACAACCTTCGCATGCTGCATCAAGACACATCCTAATCCTTTCCCGGATGCATCGCTATAGATTACGAATCCTCCGGGTCCAGAAGGTATGGTCAAGATAGGTGTTGTAGTCAAACACTTTTTCAGCTCATCGAATGCCTTCTGACACTCCTCTGTCCAAGTGAATTCCTGCTCCTTACGAGTCCAGCGGGTCATCGGCTCTGCGATCTTTGCGAAGTTCTCCACGAACCTTCGGTTATATCCGGCAAGTCCTAGGAAACTTCTCACCTCCGAGACATTGGTAGGGGTTGGCCATGTCTCTACCGATGAAATCTTTGCCGGATCTACTGAAATACCATCTCCTGAGATAACGTGTCCAAGAAAAGCGATACTATCTAGAAAAAAGTCACACTTGCTCAGTTTGGCATAAAGCCTCTCTATTTTTAGCGTCTCTAACACTAGTCTCAAGTGCTCCTCGTGCTCCTCGTGGCTCTTCAAATACACTAAGATGTCGTCGATGAAGACTACCACGAACCAGTCTAAGTATTGATGGAATACTCTGTTCATCAAGTTCATAAATACAGTAGGCATATTTGTCAGTCCAAGAGGCATCACTAAGAACTCGTAGTGACCATAATGAGTCATGAATACTGTCTTTTGAATGTCTACTCTTCGCACCTTTACTTGATGATAACCCAATCTCAAGTCAATCTTGGTGAACACCACTGCTCCTATCAGCTGGTCGAACAAATCATCAATCCGCGGCAGGTGTACTTGTTCTTGATGGTCAAAGCATTAAGGGCTCTGTAATTAATGCACATACGTACTGTTCCATCCTTTTTAGGCACAAACAACACTGGTGCTCCCCAGGGTGATGCACTAGGACGGATAAATCCCTTGCTCTGTAACTCCTCTAATTGTAGCTTTATCTCATCTAACTCCTTCTTCGCCAATCGGTACACATTAGAAGATACCGGTGCTGCTCCGGGTACTAGCTCAATGGTGAACTCTACGTCTCTATCTGGCGGTAGGCCTGGCAATTCTTCAGGAAAAACATCCTCAAATTCTGCAACTATTTATGGGGGTACCATCTCCATAGCCATGTAAGTTCCAGCTATCTGTCCTACTCCTTGTTCGACGGTCCCTCGCATGTACTCGAACTCCGGCTGATCTGGCGATCTAAAAGTGACGCTACCCTTCCGGCAATTCAGTACGGTATTATACTGGCTTAACCAGTCCATGCCTAGCACAACATCAAAGTACGGCATGGGTAATACCAAGAATCGTGCTCTCATCTCTCTACCACATACGACTACCGAACACGTTCTGATAGTGCTGGTAACCGGCACGATACCTCCTCTGGTAAGAATCTTCCAACTCTTAGGTAAGGGGGAGGTAGCTACTCTATGCATTGCTACAAATCTACTAGATATAAATAATAATGTTGCTCCAGAATCAAATAATGCAGTTGCAGGTAATGATACAACTAAAATGGTACCTGTGATAGCTTCCCCTTCTGTTTCTTCCTCAGTAGATGCTAATGCAAAGGCCTGTCCGTGCCTCTGCCCTCCGGTCTGCTGTCGGGCTCGATCAAACTGTGCCTGCGGTGGGGCCAAGGGTGGTCCCCTCTGAAATCTTTCTTTATTCCATGCCACCAGAAAATAGTACGAAGGTCTTTATACATCTTCGTACTCCTGGAATGGATTATGTAGGCTGCATAGTAGGCTTCCGCAAGGATCTCCTTTCTGAGTTCTGCGTCATTATGGAAGCATAGCCTTCCCTTCACTCGTAACACTCCATTCTCATCTACTGCAAATTTCTTCGCCTTCCCCGCTAGAACCTGCTCGTGCATTTTCCTTAGGAATGGGTCATCCCTCTGAGTAGACGTGACTCTCTCTAACAGGTTGGGTATAAATCTTATTTGAGCAACTCGCATGCTACGGTATCAAATTCGAAGTTCAATGCCCATTTTCTTAAAGTCCCTTTGTAACCTGCAATTAATGGACAGGGTTCCTGTAAATATTCGACTCAACGCATCTGCCACAATATTTCCTTTGCCCGGTGTGTAGTCGATCGTCAAGTAATAGTCTTTGATCAATTCTAGCCAACGCCGCTGTCATAGGTTAAGGTCTGTTTGGATGAACAGGTACTTCAAACTTTTATGATCTGTGTAAATTTGACAAGCCACTCCATAGAGTTAGTGTCACCACAATGTTAGCGCGAATAAAATTGTCACTAGTTCCAGGTCATGTGTACGATAATTTTTCTCGTACTTTTTTAGTTTTCAGGAAGCGTATGCTATCACCCTATCCTGCTGCATGAGTACACACCCCAAGTCCTGCCCTGACGCATCGCTGAATATTTGGAATTCTGAGGTCTCGTCTGGTAGTGCAAGTAATGGGACAGAGGTGAGGCATTGCTTTAACTCTTCAAACAAGGCTTTGCAGTCGGCGGACCACTCGAATGTGACTCCCTTCTGTGTGAGGCAAGTCAGTGGTGATGCTAACTTGGAAAAGTCTTTCCCGAAATGTTGTAATAGCCCGCTAGTCCGAGAAGCTTCGAATCTCACTGACGGATGCAGGTCGCTTCCATTCGACGATGGCTTCAATTTCATTTGGATCGACTGAAATGCCTCCTGGAGAAATAATGTGCCCGAGGAAAGATACACTATTCAGCCAAAATTCGCACTTACTCAGCTTTGCGTATAACTTGTGGTCCCGAAGAGTTTTTAGTACGGTCCGCAAGTGCTCTGCATGTTCCTCCTTATTCTTCGAGTACACCAAGATATCATCAATGAACACTACTACAAACTTGTCGAGATATGGCTAGAACACATAATTCATTAAGTCCATAAAAGCGATAGGGGCATTGGTCAGTCCGAATGGCATTACCAAAAACTCATAGTGGCCGTAGCGATTGCGAAAGGCTGACTTTGGCACGTCGTCCGGCTTGATCTTGAGCTGATAGTAACCCGAGCGAAGATCAATTTTTAAAAATACTGCCGCACCTTGTAGTTGATCAAAGAGGTCATTGATCCTGGGAAGGGTGTACTTGTTTCAAACAGTGGTCTTATTCAATTTCTGATAGTCGATGCAGAGTCACAGTGAGCCATCATTTTTCTTTACAAACAATACAGGCGTGCCACACGGAGACACGCTAGGACGAATATACCCATGATCTAATAATTCTTGCAACTGGACCTTTAACTCTTTTAGTTCTGCTGGGGCCATTCAATACGGAGCCTTGGAAATTGGTCGAGTCTCTGGAAATGTATCGATTGTGAACTCAATCTCTCGGTCGGGCGGCATGCCGGGCAACTCATCTTGAAACACATCAGGAAAATCTTCCACAACAAAAGTAGACTCTATATTTGTGCAATCTCACTGAGTATCTCAAACGGACGCTAAGTACCCATCACAACCGAAATATATCATCCACCGAGCAGACATTGCAGAGATTACCATACAGGCATTCAACGCTCTCGATGGTGGACTGCACGTATAGCAAAATTTGGTGTCGCCAAGTAAACAAAATATGACTTTCTTTTTCGCACAATCAATTGTAGTCGAGAAAGCACCGAGCCAATCCATCCCCAGAATGATGTCGTAGTCCCTAATGTCTAAGACTATCACATCAAGTGATAATTTCCTTCCTCCGATGCAAATATAACCGTCGCGACAAACTGAGTCAGCAGGCAATGTCGCGCCCCGATCCCGCAGGGGCCGATCCTGTAGGGCCGATCGTCCTCGCTTGGTCCCTACGGGACCATTCATCCTCGCTTGGTCCCTACGGAACCGTTCGTCCTCGCTTGGGCGCGATGCCGTGCAAGCCTAAGTTGCGCTTGCACCAGGCAACGTACCTGCACAAGACAAGTTAGACAAAATATATATTTATAGGCACAGAGTAAAACGCAGAGAACCAAAGTAGAACATATTTGATAGCACACAAAATACTTGCTTTTTATTGAATACTTGAAGATTTGGATTACAAAGTGTTTGCTTGGCTGAGTTACAAAATATGTCTTAGAAGGCTTACAACTCTTTTTACATTCCCAAAACTAGCCACAACGCCCATTACATTATGCCCTTGTAGTAGGACCAAAATAGCAAAACATCTAGCAGAAGAGGAAGTAGCCCACTGGAGAGGTAAGCGACGGAGAAGCAGCACGAACACAGTCCTATGGAAGGGTGCGCACACGCTGATTCAGATTCAAGATGCTAGCCAAGCTCTCGCTTCCAGTACCTGGATATTTGCCCACAAACGTGGGTCAGTACTGCCACATGTACTGGTGAGCGACCGTGGCCAAACTCACCTTAGAAATCCACACTAAGTAAGCATATGAAGCTAGCATTATTAAGTGGTCTTTCTCGTTGTCTAGTTTCTTTTAGCAATTTATACAAGAAAACATAGACGATGTATAGCATATGCATATGATATCTTACCCACGGCCGAGCGGTTATCCCTGCAGCAGACACACAAGTTAGGCACAATTTGTATATATGCATAATCTCATGTATCAATCTATTTGGTGTCATAAATAATAGGTATGCAAGAAGGTAAACCTAGCATGCGCCCTATCTATATGACGGTCCATGGGTCGCCCCATGATTAGCAGTTGGAACATACAAGCCCATCTCACTAATAGACATATCGCCCCACTAGACCCCCTTACGGGCCGTATCCTCAGGGCGATCCAAAAATCTCTTCCGGACCGAACGATCCCCAGTGCCCCAGGAACCGTTCGAGAGACGAGACCTTGTGCACAAGTTGTCCGAGACCAATGCATGATATGAAACATCTAACAGATATAACACTACGATGCACAGTTCAAAGGAACGAATACACAATTTCCATCTCTTATTCTTTTCCCACATAACACATTCGAAACAAAGGGACTTGCCACAGATCGGGTCGTATAGCATAGGGACTATGAACATGCAATATAATTGATAGCAAAGGCATAATTCTAATTCTTTAAGCATGCAGTTCATTTCTTTAGCTTATCTTTTTAGTGAGGCAACATTTGTGAACTAGAGATTCTTTTCATTAGGCATGTGAATTGAAAGATTCATCGAAGGGCCTAAGCCACTCACCGAATCAATCGAACGAGAGGATGGGGAAGCCTTAGGCGACGTTCACTCTTTGGTTATGCGTCCTGAAAATGCAACAATACTTGGTTAGCATACTTCAATCTCCTTCCCTTACGATTCGAAAAGAACGCGCAAGCGAGAAAGCGAAATCATGAAAACCAAGTCATCGAAAGCAACCCAAAATATAAAGCAACACAAAACCAAGAAGCAAAGCAACCAACGAAAACTCTTGGACTCATTTCAATAGAAGCCGCTCGATTAATTCGAAGGGTTCATTGCACTTCGTCCGTGTTGATTTAGCGGTAAGGTTTCCCCGAGACTCGATTCTCAACCGAGTCGAAGCAGCGTAGTGTTCCATAAGTAACCGTTCGGAGCAGGGCGTTACATACTACCCCACCTAGAAGAAGTTTCGTCCTCGAAACTTAAGAGATCAAAGAGGCGATATACTATGCATCAAGAATTCAAAGGAATAAGACTCACCAACATTGTGCCCACTCTCATCACGCTCAATATTCAACTGATACACTCTAGGCCTTCTTGTCTGATCAGTTGGGTCAAGAGCAGGACCCGGAGGGGTATGAGTCTCAGTGCCATCTGCTACCAACGCCTTAAGGGTTGGGCAATCACGGATCATATGATCTAACTTTCCACACTTAAAGCATCCCTTAGTAATATGGCGACACGTCTCCTTGGTGTGACCCTGACGGCCACAGAAACTACACACTTTCCCGCGGTTCTCACCCGCATTGGTCTGTTTCTCGGGATCAGCTTTCTTTTCGCCATTATGGTATCGCTTAGCAGGAGGGTTTCGAGGAGCCGGTGCCCTTTCTGGAGCATTTTGCGGAGTGAACTGCTCATTCTGCACGGCTGCCTCAAAGGCTTGTATATAGGTCTTGCACTCCCGGTTCATAACATCTTTTCTTAGATTATCGTTTAAGCCTTTTATGAACCGATGTGTGCGAGCTGCCTCATCGGGAATCATCGAGCTAGCGAACTTAGCAAGTTTGGAGAATTCTGACTCATAATCTTCGACAGACATGCTCCCTTGCTTAAGCTCGGTAAACTCGTCTTCTTTTCTCTGCCTAACAGCTGGCGGGAGGAAATGTGCAAGGAATGCTTCCTTGAACATTCCCCAAGTGATCCTACCGTCCTGATGCTTGGTGGCGAGGTCTGCCTTCTTGACTTCCCACCAATCGTGTGCTCGTAACCGCAACTGCATATCTGCGCACGCCACCCTCTTGTTCGCAGGTATTGAGGCAAAGCTAAACAAGCTCTCTATCTTTGCAACCCAGTCCATCACCTTATCCGGCGTGGTCCTGCCTTCAAACTCCGAAGGGTTCAACTTCAGGAACTCAGCGCCCTTAAAGGTAGACTTTCCGGCCGCGCGAGGAGGCTCGTTTGTTTCTTCTAATCCTGCGCCTTGAGGCATGGTCGGGGCAGTCACAGGTGTTGCGGCGGTGCCAGATGCACCACTGTTCGCTGCTAGTGTTGTTACAATTTGAGTCAGGGAGTCAAGCTGCTTTTGTTGTGCCGCGGCTCTAGCATCTGCTCGTTGCTGCTGAGCCTCGAATCGTTCTTGTTGTGCAGCATGACGGTCATTTTGATTCTGTAACATTGCAATCAATCTATCCATTTGATCATCGCTCACGCTAGCTGCACGCGATGACTCAGGGTTACCAGCACCTGTTCTTGTCATCTTTTGCTGCAAAAGAGAGTAGCTTGCATTAGTCTCATAACGTATTATAGACTTATTGCATGGGACGTTGGGTTTTTATACTCTTAGGGACCTTTCATACTCTCGATTTACTTCTTATAGATTTGAAATCTATTTTCAAAATTCGGGACTTTTGAAATTGCTTGAAAACTTATATCATTTTCGAAGACGATGTTTAAAGAGGCCAAGGACGTAAAGCCATGCTCTGATACCACCTGTCGTGCCCCGATCCCGCAGGGGCCGATCCCGTAGGGCCGATCGTCCTCGCTTGGTCCCTATGGGACCATTCGTCCTCGCTTGGTCCCTACGGAACCGTTCGTCCTCGCTTGGGCGCGATGCCGTGCAAGCCTAAGTTGCGCTTGCACCAGGCAACGTACCTGCACAAGACAAGTTAGACAAAATATACATTTATAGGCACAGAGTAAAACGCAGAGAACCAAAGTAGAACACATTTGATAGCACACAAAATACTTGCTTTTTATTGAATACTTGAAGATTTGGATTACAAAGTGTTTGCTTGGCTGAGTTACAAAATATGCCTTAGAAGGCTTACAACTCTTTTTACATTTCCAAAACTAGCCACAACGCCCATTACATTATGCCCTTGTAGTAGGACCAAAATAGCAAAACATCTAGCAGAAGAGGAAGTAGCCCACTGGAGAGGTAAGCGACGGGGAAGCAGCACGAACACAGTCCTATGAAAGGGTGCGCACACGCTGATTCAGATTCAAGATGCTAGCCAAGCTCTCGCTTCCAGTACCTGGATATTTGCCCACAAATGTGGGTCAGTACTGCCACATGTACTGGTGAGCGACCGTGGCCAAACTCACCTTAGAAATCCACACTAAGTAAGCATATGAAGCTAGCATTATTAAGTGGTCTTTCTCGTTGTCTAGTTTTTTTTAGCAATTTATACAAGAAAACATAGACGATGTATAGCATATGCATATGATATCTTACCCACGGCCGAGCGGTTATCTCTGCAGCAGACACACAAGTTAGGCACAATTTGTATATATGCATAATCTCATGTATCAATCTATTTGGTGTCATAAATGATAGGTATGCAAGAAGGTAAACCTAGCATGCGCCCTATCTATATGACGGTCCATGGGTCACCCCATGATTAGCAGTTGGAACATACAAGCCCATCTCACTAATAGACATATCGCCCCACTAGACCCCCTTACGGGCCGTATCCTCAGGGCGATCCAAAAATCTCTTCCGGACCGAACGATCCCCAGTGCCCCAGGAACCGTTCGAGAGACGAGACCTTGTGCACAAGTTGTCCGAGACCAATGCATGATATGAAACATCTAACAGATATAACACTACGATGCACAGTTCAAAGGAACGAATACACAATTTCCATCTCTTATTCTTTTCCCACATAATACATTCGAAACAAAGGGACTTGCCATAGATCGGGTCGTATAGCATAGGGACTATGAACATGCAATATAATTGATAGCAAAGGCATAATTCTAATTCTTTAAGCATGCAGTTCATTTCTTTAGCTTATCTTTTTAGTGAGGCAACATTTGTGAACTAGAGATTCTTTTCATTAGGCATGTGAATTGAAAGATTCATCGAAGGGCCTAAGCCACTCACCGAATCAATCGAACGAGAGGATGGGGAAGCCTTAGGCGACGTTCACTCTTTGGTTATGCGTCCTGAAAATGCAACAATACTTGGTTAGCATACTTCAATCTCCTTCCCTTACGATTCGAAAAGAACGCGCAAGCGAGAAAGCGAAATCATGAAAACCAAGTCATCGAAAGCAACCCAAAACATAAAGCAACACAAAACCAAGAAGCAAAGCAACCAACGAAAACTCTTGGACTCATTTCAATAGAAGCCGCTCGATTAATTCGAAGGGTTCATTGCACTTCGTCCGTGTTGATTTGGCGGTAAGGTTTCCCCGAGACTCGATTCTCAACCGAGTCGAAGCAGCGTAGTGTTCCATAAGTAACCGTTCGGAGCGGGGCGTTACAGGCAAGACCATGACCGACGGGGTACTGACGCTAAGCCTTTGGCCTAACGATGTCTGAATAAATTCGTGCTCCCTAGCGAAGTTTGCCAATACAAAACTATGTGTGGCACCAGAATCAAATAGTACTCATGCAAGAATATTATTGAATAGCAATATACCTGTCACTTTGGTATCCAAGGTGAACGCCTCATCCCGCGTCAATGTATAAACCCGGCCCACGGTGTTTGGACGATGCTCATGTTATTGCGCAGGCCGATTTATTTGGGGTACTTAAGCTGGATTTTGCTGCTCTTTACGGCACGGAGGGACCAAATTTGCATAATGGCCTAACCGACCATAATTGAAGCATCCATGATTTTGACATTCGCTAGCCTGGTGTCCTATACGGTTGTATTTGGCACAACGCAACCCATGATTTCCCCCCGTATGATTGCCCTGCTGACTATTGTTGTTTGGACGCTTATTAGCATTGTTTCCTCCCGTATTACTGGGAAGCTTGGGATGAGAATGATGCATAGCGCCAACAATAGTAGAAGGATATTACGGTTCTAGGATAAGGGCATGGTTAAGGACTTTCCTCATTGTCTTGTACTGTAGAGCGACTACGTGCGCGTGAATGAAAGGTCGCAGTCCGCCTTCAAAACGTCTTGCTCGTCTCACCGCATTGGAAAGGTAAGATCAAGCAAACTTGGCCAGTTGGTTGAATTATGCGGCATACTACTTCACCGATATGCTCCCATATTGCAGACGCACAAAATCGTTCTCCTTTTGATGACAGATAGGTGGGAGAATAAAATCCTCTTCGAACGTGCTACGGAAGGTAGCCCACAAAATCGTCTCTCCTTCACTGTCTTCGGAGAGAGATCTTCGGTGTATATCCCACCAATCATGCGCGTTCATACGAAGCTGGAGTTGGGCACAGACGACTTGCTTGCCATCAAGTACTTCTAGGAGTTTAAAGTGATCTTCAAGCTTGGCCAACCAATCTAGAGCCACAACGAGTTCCTCGGTCCCACGGAAGGATGTGTTGTAAACCTTTTTGAAGTCGACAAAGTCGAAGATAGTCACATCCTTCTTCTTCGGGGTTTGGGGCGTCTCGACTTCATTTATTGGTTGGAGGCTAAGGTCTGAACAATCTGTTACAGGACATCTACCTGCTTCTGTTGGACCGTAAATCGGGCTTCTAGATTTTTCTTGAACTTGCCTTGTCGAGCCTCATTCCTTCGTTGTTGCCCCTCTAGCATTTGCATCATTCGCTCGACCGGATCGACGAGGGGCGCAGGTCGTTGGATCTTGGAGCTTGATGAAGTGCTTGAAGTACTTTCTTGCACTTGCCTTGTTCCTTGTAGTTGAGCCATTCCTTCAAAATAATGAACTTACATCAGTCTCATAGAGTATTACGGACTCATTGTATGAAACGTATCTCATTTTGCCCAAACGATTTCAAGAGTTCATCTAGGAGGGACAGGGTTATCTTATGAAAACTTTTCTGACACGAGTCCAAGGGATCTGAAGCTGTGCTTTGATACTAATATGTCACGCCCAAATTCCAAAGAATCGGTAATCGTCCCCCGAACGTGATACCGTGCGAACGTAAGGCACGCCCGCACAAGGCCTAGCATAATGATACATAATAGAAACACATCAGCAGAGTTCAAAAGCTAAATATTTAAAGTTGACACGAAAAAAAGTTCTCTTTATTGATAATGTACATCTTGGATATAGACTCTTAACTCAAAAGTAAGGGGTGCCGTACGGGCTTACAAGATGGACGCAAAAATAAGATAGTCGTTCCATATATTACATTATTTACTAGAACTTCAAAATATAATAGACACCTTCGGGCAAAACTATCGTCTTTTCTAGGAGCTGCATAAGAGGGGTACACGAGCTCCGGATGTTTTATACCACTTCCAAAAGGCACGAACGGAGTGCGCTGAGTACTGGACTGGTTGGTGGGGGGGAAGCTTCAGATCCTCGCCGCGTCACCTTGGCTCGGTGAACCTGCTGCAATGAGGGTCGGTACTTTAAAAATTACCGGTAAGGGCGAGCCAACCCAACTAACCAAATCGAAACAATATTAATGTGAGGCAAACAAATTATTAATGTGTACCTCTATCTTGCCTTAGTTCGAATTACAACATGCAATATATATATATATATATATATATATATATATATATATATATATATATATATATATATATATATATATATATGACTGAATAACCGTGCCACCGTTCGATAACTTTTTACCTGTGGCGTTGCACCCACCTACACAAGATTACTATATTCTTCCCTGTCAAGAAGACATCATTAGCTTGAACAAATAATGCGATAACATATTGGGTTATGGCACACATTGCCACCGAGGACAATAGCTACAGTAAGACGGTGATTCTTGCAGCGCGGATAGTAAGTCCCGCTACAAGACCCCGCGTTACCCGTGCTAGTCTTGCTAGCGTAGCTATCCGATTTCCGTCCGGAACAAATCGGCCCCAGTTCCCCTGAGACCGTTTGTAGGAACCAAATCTTGTGCACAAGTTGTCCGACCAAACGACGTCTCAACACTAAGTTAATAAATGAAGCATTTTAACCCATCAGAATAAACATAACTACTTTAGCACAGTGCAATTGGCATAGTCTACCTGCTCAAGTTATCATATTCCAAATATTTTGCAATACTCGTTTGCACAGTTATAAATAATAAGTTTTAGTTATAATTGAAGCATGAATAGATAGATGCATAATGGACAAGCATGCATACAATGTGATCGTACAGGAATTTGTATGAAAAACATCAGTGCTCCAAGTTACTTCTTGCTATCTTGACTCATTTATTATTATTCTTATGGTATGGTTGATCGAAACATGCAAACAAGTCAGAATGTTAAGAATGAAGACTTGGAAGAAGGGATCTAATCGAAAGTAAGGCCACTCACATGTTGGTGAATCGAAAGAGAGAAAGGAGAGATCTTCAAGACTCCGCTTGTGCGTCGCCTACACAATCAACTGCACGCACCAACAGATGATCAATATATCTTACTTCTGACTCCAAGGATTCGTTACCAAATAGAAAATCCAAAGAACGAAGATAATAAAATCCATCAAACCCGTTCAAGAGAACACAACTCACAAAAACAACAAGAAAACAACCAAGCGGCATCAAAAACGAGCAAAGAAACCAGCGCAACGGAAAGGCGCCTCTCGACTCTGCCGTCGAGTCCTTCCTTGAGGCACGATCCGTTAAATTTGGGACCTGATTTCGAAGAAACCATTCCATAATAAGGAAAGTATCTTGATTCAATCTGTCCCGATCGAACGATACCGAGTATTTCTTGGCCGCGCTCCCCGAATAGGGGAAACGGGGCACTACATCCATAATAAGTTATGAAACTAATACAAGCTACTATTTTTTAGCGAGATGCCTAAAGCGAGTAATACAGGGATATCGCACGCAGCGGACGTGAATGATGACCAAATTGATAGGCAGATTAGAATATTCAAAAATCAACAAGAACGATTTGAAGCCCAACAGGAACAATTTGATTCCCCGCAACAGCGGGCTGACGCTCGAGCTGTGGCACAACAAAAATATCTTGACTCTTTGACTCAGATGGTAAAAATATTTGCAACCAATAGCAGCAATTATGGGACAGCTGTAACCCATGTAGCAGCAGCCACAATAGTTCCTCGGAAAGTGGGTTTAGTAGGAGCTGAAGCCTTAATAAGCGGCCAGGAAGTCTACCTTTAAAGGTGATGAGTTTCTGAAGCTGAACCTTCTAGAATTCGAGGGCAAAACTGCAACGGATAAGGTGATGGACTGGTTCGCAAAGATGGAAGGCTTGTTCGAGTTTGTTGGGGTACCGACGTACAAAATAGTGGCGTGTAGGATCATACAACTCGATTATGCATACACGATTGGTGGCAGGTCAAGAAGTAGGATCTCGCCATAAAGCATCAGGACGATAAAATTACTTGGGGAATGTTTAAGGATGCATTCTTAGAACAATATTTTCTTTCGGCCATCAGGCAGAAGATGGAAGACGAGTTTACCGAACTTAAGCAAGGGAGCATGTCTGTTGAAGACTGTGAGTCAAAATTCTCCAAACTTGCTAAGTTTGCTAGCTCAATAATTCCTAATGAGGGGGGCCAAACACATCGATTTATCATAGGCTTGAACGACGAACTTAGAAAGGATGTGATGAATCAAGAATGTACATCGTACATCAAAGCTTTTGAGACGGGGGTACAGAATGAACAGTTCAAGCCTCAAAATATTTTAGAAAAGGTGTCGGGTAATCGAAACCTGCTTGCTAAAAGATACCATAATGGGGGAATAGAATATAGAGGGCGAACAGCGCCCTAGACTTGAGTGCAGCTATTGTGGCAAACAAGGACAAGCAGTGGAGACCTATCATGTTGAGAATAGGAAGTGTTTCAACTGAGTCCAGAAGAGCCATCTCCTGAGAAATCGTCCGACTAAGAGGCCAGCTCCATATAACCGCAATGAGAATGCTGGTCGTGGTCAGAACCAGAACACAGTGCAAGCTCCAGTTAATAGACAAGCAGAGCAGATAAGACGGGCTAGAGTTTATAAATTGAATATTGAGCATGATACGAACAGTCACGATATTGGTGAGTCAAATTCCTTTGACCTCTTGATGCCTTGGTTCTCGACTCCTTTATTCCTTAAGTTTCGAGGACGAAACTTTTCTCAGTGGGGTATTATGTAGTGCCCCGCTTCCAGTGGTTCATTAACGTAATACCTTCGACTTTGACTCCGTTGAATACTGAGTATCGGGAAAACCTTACGACCAAATAGATCACGAATGAAATACAATGAACTTTTCCAACTAATGGATCGGCTTCTATTGAAATGAGTCCAAGAGTTTTCGTTGGATGTTTTGCTGCTTAGTTTTGTTGATTTATATTTTCGTGTTGCTTTTCGATGATTTGGTTTTCATAGTTTGCTTTCCTCGCTTGTGCATTCATTTCAAATCGTAAAAAAAAAGATCGGAGGATGTTAACCAAATTTTGTTTCAATTTCAGGATGCATAAGCAATGAGTGATCGATGCGTGAGGCTTCCCCATCTCTCGTATTGATTCATTCGGTGAGTGGCTTCGGCCCTTCGATGAATCCTTTTCTCAGCATGCCTTAATGAAAGAATCGCTAATCCACTATATTGCATGTCCCTAAGGTCAATGATATCTCATTAACAAGATAAGCTAAAAAGAGAGATGGAAATCATATGCTAGAATATAGAAATACTGCTTTACTTGTTGTATGATAAAAGAATTGTACTACTTGAAATATCGAATTGTCATTGAACTCGTTCAGAGGATTGATGCTTGACCCTTATCGAATGCTGCAAACAGAGAACTTATAGAAAATCTCCCATGGTTTGAAATTGATCGATATTGACAGATTGAAAATCTAAGGCTCGATCGAAAAGAGATAGTCCCAAATAGATGCATATTGTTCAATTGTTGTAATAAAAATATTTTTATCTGATAGAACTCATTCATCGCATCAGTCTCGAATAACTTGTGCACAAGGTTCAGTCTCTCGAGCGGTTCCTGGGGCACTGGGAATCGTTCAGCCTGGGAGAGATAATCGAAACACCCTGAGGCTTGTAGTCCTCGCAATTAGGGGTGTTTAGTCTAATAGTTAGACTGGGCTCATAATTCCAGCTGCTATTCATGTGTTTACCCGTGGACCATCATGTAGTTAGGTCGCATGCTAGGTTTACCTTCTTACATACCAAATACTTGATGCCAATACAGATTTATGAGTTTATTATACATGCAAATTATGGCTAACTCGTATGTCTGCTGCAGGGATAATGATCGGTCGTGGGTAAGTATTATCATATTGCGGTTCACTTTATTGTTTATGTCTCTTTGCATGAATTGTTAAAAAGAACCTAAACAAATAGAAAGATCACATAATAGTAATGCTAGCTCCACATGTTTACTTAGTGTGGATTATTATGTGAGTTTGGCTTCGGTCACTCGTGAGTACTGGCTGTGTACTAACCCACGTTTGTGCAAATATTGAGGTTCAGGTAGAGAGAGTTTGGCAAGTATTCTGAATCTGTAGGAGAGCATCCAATCCAGTGGAACCGTGCTTGTTGCTTCTAGTCTTCTTTCCAGTTTGCAAGTTTTCTTTCAAGGCCTTTTATTTTTATCCTAGTATAAGGATATGATGTATGAGCACTGTGGCTAGTTTTTGGGTTTCAAAGAGATATAAGCCAACTATGACACATTTTGTAATCAACCAAGCAAGTTCATTGTAATCCAATTCCAAGTATTCAATAAAGAAAGTATTTTGTGTTCCTATCAAATGTGCTCAACATTGGATTTTCTACAAATATAATTATGTGTTCCAATATCCATTGTCTATTTTGTGTTTTGTGCAGGTATTATGTCTTGTGCAAGCGCAACTTAGTCTTGCACGGCATCACGCCCAGTGGTGACTTTCAGTCCTTCGGGATCGGGGCGTGACATTAGTAGAGTTTATAGCATGCTGTAAGGCATCCAATCAGAAAATATGGCTGCAAATTTTGTCGCAGGACTACGTTTACAAGAGGATGTTGAAAGACCACTCAAATTATAGTGATAATAAAAGTAGAAAATTGTTAGGTATGAATATGTCATATACTTGTGACTCGATTGGTGAAATAGTCTCTCTCCAAAAAAAAAAAATTACCAACGTACAAAGAAAATATTTTGTTGCGCAATCAACAGTACTGTATTCCAATAACAACAGGAGCTTGTATAAGTCAAAGTATATTGACATAAAGTTCCTAGTTTTGAAGGAAAAAATTCAGAATGGTCAAGTGTTCATATAGCACATTATAATAAACTCCATTTAACAGATCCGCTCACAAAAGTATTACCACACAAGGCCTTTCATGAGAACACTGCTCATATGAGTGTTATCTTATTTAAGGATATGACAATATAGTGGGAGTTTGTATTTTATGTATTTTGGTGCTATATATATGGATTTAAACACATTTATGTATTAAGTATTTTGGATACTTTTCTGATCAGATATATAAAAAATTTAGTTCATTATGTTAAATTATTGACCTCATTAAAGTAAAAGATGACAAGTTGGAAATAGATATGTGTTGATCACATTGCGTGTAATTTTCTGGCTACGCATCCATGATTGATCTATGTTGTTTAGCTATGTTGGTATATGTAACCATTGATGGTTTAGTTCAACTAATGTGACGAATGCCGCTTTGATCCTATATTGATATGGTTAATGGATGAGATTGTCCTGATATACCCTAAGATTATGATAGCAATTTTTAAGCTCGTATATTTAACACATTTTGTAAGATTACATATGTGGCCTAGTGGAAGATTTTTGGAGTTATCCAATAATTAGGGAGCATATATGTAAAATTAATTGTGTTGTGCTATTTAATTAAGCCAAATTAAAGTGCTCTAATTGAAAAATAGGGTTAAGGGTATAATTGTCATGGAGATAATGTATAGATACCATAGAGATAATTATAATTTGATGATGGGCCAAATTAGAATTATGTAAAACCTAATATATATATATATATATATATATATATATATATATATATATATATATATATATATATATATATATATATATATATATATATATATTGGGTTTAGGATTATGGTTTCCAACTTATACGGTCAAAATAGAGAAGGTTTTCTCTTTACTTTTCTGCATCCCCATCAACAAAAAGAGATGGACAAAAGATTAAACTTTGTCATTAAGAGTCGTATCAAGTTGAAAGATCGAATCACATAAAGAGATGTTCGCTACAAGATCCATCAAGCCAAGCAACAGAAAGAGAGGGACAAAAGATTCAACTTTGCCATTAAAAGTCGTATCAAGTTGGAATATCGAATCGCATAAAGAGATGTTCGCTACAAGATCCATCAAGCCAAGCAATAGATTCAGATACGCTTCCGCAATTATTTTATGTTCTTCATCTCATGAATCAACGGGTAAAATTCTAACATTTATTAGATTTAAGAATAGTCAAATTGGATCATATATTTTATAATAGTTACTTCGACTATATTAGTTTTATGTGTTTTTTTGGATAAAATATTTATAGGCCTATACAAAGGCATCTACTTCGCTCAGAATTAACAGGATCATCAAATTTGTTGAATAGGAATTGTTATATAACCTTTAAATATTCTCACCATTTTTTAGTGAATGTGAACCCCAGCCAGGAAAAGCCATGCTGCATGGCCCTAAGAGCTATGGGCCAGACTAGAGATGGGTTGGGATGGACAAGGCCAACTCGTTGGCCCACTAGCTCACGAACCTTAAAGTCCGTCCATTACGACAAGTTGAACGTCATTGTGAAAGATTGCGAGAGATGGGGGGAAAACTTTGATACTTTCCAAACGTCTATGTGGCCGATAATGTGCCACGTTGGTTCAATGACCTCTCACATTTTTTGTGGCTTGAATCAATGTAGTAAAGGGAGGGACAATCGGCATGGAGCTCCATATCAGAGTAAGGGACAATCCCACGTATCCCTCGGCGTCCTCGCTCGACCCACAGCTTTTAATATGCGCAACCACTTGGGCTTCTCTTTAATTATCTCACATCCTTTTCAATTGTGGCATGGGCAAAGGAAGGTCCAAAACAAAAATACTCTCTGGCTAGCTAGTCCTTTATAGCACATCTGGATGAAGTTAGCTTTCGGCGCGTAAGGCATTCTCACTCGATTCCGAAATCCGTCCTAGATCTGGCTTCGTCAAATTTAGACTGGGCCAATAATGGTCAGGTCAACGGGCCAGTCCAGCCCACCTCAACTTTGGATTGGGCTGGATTTAGTCCTCTCCAACCCAGCTCGACTTGTCTGATGATAGAAGTTCCAAATTAATTATACGGCTACAACATATACTCTGTTTTCCTCACTTTAGTAACATGTTATCACTTATCATCGCGAAGTCTGGCCACAGGTTTAACGACGGCAAGAGAAAGCACCATCCTATGAGCAACTTCCTTCTTCGGCAACAACCATGATCGATGTTGCCATGATGGACAATGGGAGACTCTCCTCCATTTGCAACTACAGTCAGCATGGAGAGAACGTGTGTTAATCTTCACTTTCAGTTAGTATTTGATTGTGTTTATGTCCAAGTAAAAAAATTTGTAACTCATGCTATATTATTGTCTCTAATCTGGAAATGAAAGAAGAAGAAGTAGAAGCAGAAGAAGAAGAAGAAGGAGGAGGAAGAAGAAGAAAAATTAAAGTTATTTCTTCCTATTGGCCACATTTGATTAATTGTTGAACTTGTAATGGTTTATAGTTTGAAGGATCTATTTTCTCATATTAATGAGTATTTCTATAGTTAGCGTTATATGTGTTGGGAACAAAATGCGGAAATCGTTTCTCAAATCAGAGAGTATCTGCGAGAGAACCGAGCAAAATGCACAAACCAAAAATACCAAACACAAATTACATATACATAGATTTTTACGTGAAAAATCCAGATAGAAAAATCACGGGACGATCGGAGTCCAACCCTGAAGTGCATACACTAATAAAATAAAGAGATTACACCCTCTACAAGCTCATCATCGATCCAACACAGATCATCGCAACTCTTTGGAACAGAAAATAAATTACAATTACAAAGAAAAAAGACAATGAGAAATACTCAAATTGATCTTCTTCTTCGAAACGGCCTCCAATCCATCTTTCTCCTCTCCAAAGTTGCATTGGCACACTTGCCACCTTTTTTTCTCTTATTTTTTTTTATATTGTTTTATATTGCAGGAGCATTTATATAAAGCCTTGCATGAATTAGGATTTCCATATAGAAATCTATATATGGAGACCAAAAATATTTATGGAAATTCAATTACATTTAATCATATATTTAATGGAAATCAAATCATAAATTGAAAATCCAATTATATGAAAAGTTAATATATGAAAGATCCAATCATAAATTCATAATTAAAGTCAAAGATGGAAATTCAATATAATATTTGCTTACTATAAATGTTCCAATACACGGCGCTCGATGCACTTTTCGAGCTTTTTCGACACACGGATGGCGCTTCTCGCACTCCAGGGTATCCTACACATAGGTTGGGAACCCCACTCACTCCAACAAATCTTTCCCTTCACAACTATGTGGAGGGGGTCGTCATTCCGACGATCCGCCTACAGTACTCAAACTTTTTCCTTTGAAAAATCTTTGTGAACATGTCTGCTCCGTTGTCATCTGTATGAACATTCTCAAGCGTCGCTTCCTTCTTTTCCACAACATCCCATATCCAATGATATTGGGTCTCAATGTACTTGGAACGACTATGAAATCTCTAGTTCTTCACAAGGTGAATAGCACTCTGACTATCGCAAAGCAAAGGATACTACTATTGCTTTACCCAAATTTTCTACAACAGCTTCTTCATCCACAGCAACTCATTGCAAGCCTCCGTCGTCGCAATGTACTCTGCCTCTGTCGTCGACAAGATAACACACTTCTGCAATCGTGACTGCCACGATAGTGCACCACCAGCAAACATCATCACATAGCCCGAAGTCGATCGTCTAGTGTCTACATCTCCAGCCATATCAGCGTCGGTATACCGAACCAGTTTCGGCTCGTCACCACCAAAAGAAAGTCTTCAATAGGCAGTTCCCTGAAGATATCGTAGAATCCACTTGACCCCACTCCAATGTACCCTTCCAGGATTGGAAGTATACCTGCTAACTGTGCCAACTGCGTGAGCGATGTCTGGTCTCGCACACACCATAGCATACATAAGACTCCCCACAGCTGAGGCAAATGGAACTCGCTTCATATCTTCCTTTTCGTCCTTGGTAGATGGACACTGCTCCTCAGTGAACTTAAAGTGAGCCACAAGGGGGTTACTCACTTTCTTCGACCCGTCCATCCCAACATGTTGAAGTATCCGGTGAATGTACTTCTTTTGGGACAAGTGTAGCAGCTTGGACTCTCTCTCTCGGATGATCTTCATCCCAAGAATAGTCTTTGCTGCGCCCAAATCCTTCATAGAGAAGGCCGCATCCAGTTGGCGCTTCAACTCGGCTATTCTAGTGGCATTCCGATCCACCAGTAGCATATCATCAACATAGAGCAGTAAAATAATAAAATCATCCTCGGCAAAGTACCTCACAAATATACGGTGGTCCAATGTCGTCCGTGCGTACCCATGCTCCCCCATAAACGACTCAAACTTCCTGTACCACTGCCTCGGAGCCTGTTTCAAACCATACAAGCTCTTCCTCAACTTTCAGACCAAGTGTGACTGACCATTCTCACAGAATTCTTCTGGCTGCTCCATGTACAACTCCTCCTCAAGATTACCATAGATGAAAGTTGTCTTCACGTCCATTTGCTCGACCTTCAAGTCGAAATTGGCTGCCAATGCTAGCACCACCCGAATAGACGACTGCTTGACGACTTACGAAAAGATCTCATCATAGTCTACGCATTTTCGCTGACCGTAGCCTTTAACTACCAGCCTCGCTTTATATCGAGGGCGAGTAGCATCATTCGTCTGCTTCACTCTGAACACCCATCGATTCTTTAAAGTCTTCTTGTCCTTTGGCAACTACACCAAATCATAAGTAGAGTTGGCCTCTAAGGAACTCACCTCCTCCTGTGTAAACACCCTAATTTTTTTAGAGTTTTAAAATCAATTTTTGGAATTTAATATGCAATTTTCAGCAATTTACATAGGCCTGTGGTGAGTTTGTAAATTTTGATTGCCAATAAACAGCATTAAAATGAATTAAAAATATGATTTTATGGTGTAAAATAGAAAATCGGACTTAGGGTAATTTTCTGGGATTTTATTGGGCCTCAGACCTATTTTTAAAAGCCTAAAAACTATTTTTCCAAATTAATTAATTAAATAATTAATTTCTGTTTTATTATTATTATTATTATTATTATTATTATTATTATTATTATTATTATTATTATTAGGTTTTTGGGCCCGGCCCGGCCCAGTGGACCGAGCCCAGTGCAGCCGACCCAGCCCTCCTCCTTAGCGGGTCGGGCGGGTCCGCCCACCCGGATCCGCGCCCGACCCGACCCGCTCCATTACCCACCCCCGTCGTCCCCACGTTCGACCCACGCCGTCCGGATTTCGCGCCGCCCGCCAGAATCGTGCGCCTCACCCCCACGTCGCCCTCACCGCCGGAAAACCCGCCACGACGCCTCGGCCGAGCCCCTCGAAGCCCTATTTAAACTCCTCCCTCAGTCCCCTTTCCTCCCCGCAAACCCTAACCCTAACCTCCTGACTCCGGCGAGCCCCGATCCCCGGCGACCTCCCTCCCAGACCACCCGGCGACCTCCTCCCTGCGCCGCCCAGTGCAGCGCCACCATCCAGAGCCCCTCCACCCGCCGCTCTCCCCTTCCTCTCTCCTCTCCGCCGGCCACCCCGAGTCCCCCGAGCCCTAGCTCCGCCGTGAACCGCGCCGGAGACTTCGCCTGAGCCGCCAGAGCCCGGCCCGACCTCGCCGACCGACGGTCAGCTTCCCCGAGCCCCGGACACGACGGCAGGACGCAGGACACAGCCCTAACACAGTGGACACAGTACTGGACACGTGTCCAGGACACGATTCGGACTCGAAAAGTCCCGATTTCTCGGTCCCCTTCAGGTACTCGTATCTTGCAACCCTGATCTCCGTTTTCGATTCCGTCAATTCCTACGCGAAGCCTGTATGACCCTCTCGGTGCCCGGACAAACCGCTCGGGGCATCGCGTCCTGTGGTGATCGCACACCGCGATCCAAAAACAGGAAAAACCAGACCCTGTTTCACCCCGGAACCGAGTACGCCCCGCCAAACGGGATGACTTGGTCGCGCACGGTCTTCACAGAAACGTGCGCCTCGTCGATACGGACGTGTGGGTTTTCGCGGAAGCTGATTCGGGTGTGCGTGCACCCCGGAATCAACGCGTATCCGCGGACATCGCCCCGTATCCGCCCTTTCTGCAATTCGACCTAACTTCGTGCACACACGTCAGATCGAGACGAAACTTGCGCCATCGGACTCGTAGCGATACGCTGGTCCTGTGGGTCAAGTTTGGTTCGATTCTGAGAACGTTGACGAAATCGCGTGTCGTGGGCCCCACAGGCCCCGTTCGACGGGCGATTTCGTGATCGGCTCATCGGAATCCAAATCTGAAAGTTCCGTTGGGTTCGTATCAGCGTTCCTGACCTGTTAACACTAAGTTTGGTGAATTTGGAGACCGTTGACCCGGACACGTTTTTCGGTGCAAAGCGGGCCCACCGGCGGACCCCGTTTTGGCCCGAAACTGCCGTTTTTGCCCTTGTCTCCAAATTGGACCCAAGGACAGGCGATCCTAGCTGTTTGACACCTTCTGAGCGCGATGGTACTGTTTATTTCAACTTTCGGAGACATCTCTGGAAATTTTCGAAACCAGGACCTTAGTGGAATCCAAACTCCAGGCAAGTGCACCTTGCCAAACTTGCAGTCATTATTTTCATATTTTCTGAATAAATACTCTGCTGGATGTTTTGTGTAAATTCATATAAACTGTTTTAAACTGCTTAAACCTAGGGAACGTATGACGTACCTAGTGTCCGATCATAGTCGGGTACCGACACCGTACGCGGTGTTGGGTTCGTCATTTAGAGATGGATTTACGATCCCCTTACTCTTGTACTTGACCTATCAAGTACCCTAAAACCCAGGACACCTGACACTATCAAGAACAGAATCTTCCTGAGTTATTCGTGGTGATTCTGTATAGGATACAGGACTTGACAGAGTTATTTTATTTAGACATTATGACTTGTTGCATTAGTTATAATCCCGCTGACATGGACATGAGACATTATGGTCATGGCTTGCGTGATTACATTGGGTGGGGAGAGACACACAGGCTACAGGCTGTTCTATATATATATCTACTATTAGTGTGAGGTCGTAGACTCTCCAGCAGAGCTAGACCCTTTACTTGTTATTACTGCTACCGGCTCCCCGACACAGAGCTTGTAGCGGTCTCAGCCTGAGTACTAGTGTTGCTCTCATTTGCATATCACATAGATGGTTAGTTACTTAGTTTACCCTGCTGTTTCATTTACTTATTGCACTGCTTATTCATTTGGCTTGTTTTATCTTGTGCCTTGCTTGTCCACTGAGGACCTGGATTTGGATGATGTCCCCAGGTTTAGCTGAGGAGCAGTATCCCGAGGTATACGGGACAGGTGCTGAAGCTATTGTTGGAGCTGAACAGAACACAGAAGACGAGGTGACTGCCGAGGACTTCTCCTGAGTGCTTGTTCCAGTACTCAGTATTTTATTTCATGTTTATTTCCTTGTTCCTGGCCTATAGAGCTAGTTTATTTCAGACTCGAGTCGGATTGTTTCTCCGACTGATTTGTGGTGATTGTTATTGCTACTCATTTCCATTTCATTATGCAGTTTATTTCTTTATCATTATGGATGAGATTAGTGTGGCTTGTTAGTAGACCTTATTTACAGCTTAAGTACGCCCTGATGGCTCCATTCAATTGGGTTATCCATCGGTGCGTGCTGCTGGCCGTTGCCACGCATCTCCAGTCCCTCGGCATTTTGGGACTGGGGCGTGACATGGTTTTTGTGGTGGCCCATGCAGGTCCAAACTAAATTGTTCGGTTTTAACTTAGGGACCGGACAGGCCTGCAATAAGATAGGTTTAGGATCTCATCCATATATTTAATCGTTTTTGAACTCTATGTCGAATTCAATTAAATTGCTTGAACTGCATCCTGTTTGATTCCTCTGTGCGTTCTCATTGTTTTCTTTTGATGCAGAGAAATGGATCCCAGACGTGGTGACGAGACCCCCTTGGGAACACCGACTGAAGCAGGGCTTACCTGCGAGGCTGGAACGACGCCAGACACTAGAGGACAATCCTCTCAGAACAATCCAACTGGCCAGCCAAGTTCCAGATTCAGGCGTGATGACATCCCGCCTCCTCCCCAGTTCCCTCCAATGATGCCTGTCTTTCCCCCAGGACAGGCAATGGACGGCCAGCAAATGTTCCAGATGTTCTACGCCATGATGCAGGCGCAACAACAGATTCAACAGGAGACCCAACGCCGAGAGGCTGAGAACCTAAGGAACAGCCTGGTCGCAGCATTGGAGCATGCACCAAATAGGCGGCCAGCGACGGGATCCATCACGGATTTCCGCCAACTTAAGCCCCGTACCTTCTCGGGCAAGGAAGGACCAACTGAAGTACACGAATGGCTTACAAACATACAACATCAGTTGGAGGCCGCTGAACTACCAAGGGACAAATGGATGACTGCCGTCAGGATGCAACTGACGGACAACGCACATCATTGGTGGCTGTCCGAAGAAAGAAGGCTCGGACATGATCAGGTTACCTGGGAGGAGTTCTCCAGACTCTTCCAGGAAATGTACATCCCTGCTGTGGCTCGGTCAGAACTCCGAGACAGATTCAACCGCCTGATCCAGGGCAACATGACGGTGGAGGAATACAACGCCGAATTCATTCGCTTGAGCCGCTTCGCCCCTTCTCTAATTCCTACCGAAGAGGAGAAGGCGGAGAAGTTCTTTGATGGGCTCAGGTTCGAGCTTCAGAAGTTAATCGGATCAGTCGCGCCCACCTCTTACACCGACGTCCTAGCTGCAGCACGTCGGCTGGAACGCGTTACTCGGAGGGAATCAAGCCTGAAACGTCCCTTCTCCTCTGCACCGTCCAAGTCATCACCAGGAGAATCTGCTAAAAGGCCCCAGAAGAACACGCCTCCAAGAGCAGCAACTAAGAACCTGCCTACTTGCCACTACTGCAGCAAGGTAGGACATATTGAGAAAGAATGTAGACGCAAGCTGGGACTCTGCCTGGTTTGCGGATCTGGACAACACTTCTCCAAGGACTGCTCGGAACGTCGGGAGGGAGTTCCGAATCGACCAGCTCCACCTGCAGCTCTTCCAGCTGGGGGAGCAACTCAGACAGGGCCTGGAGGAGCCAGGCCACCTCTACCACCTCAAGCAGCATTGTTCCAACAAGCTCGTCAGCAAAGGGGTCCCGCTCAGGGACGAGGTCAGGCCTATGCACTAGCAGTCACTGAGGATGCTACTGCAGGCGAAGTGATAGCAGGTACCATATTAGTAGCTTCAATTCCTGCTGTAGCATTATTTGATTCTGGGGCTTCGCATTCTTTTATTGCTGCTAGTTTCGTAGCTACACATAGAATAGCTACCGCACCTCTCTCGAAGATGAAGAGAATTCTAACTGGAGGTGGAATTATCCCGGTTAGTGATACTTGTAGATCATGTTCGGTAGTAGTCTGTGGCCGAGAGATGCGAGCCCAATTCCTGATCTTTTCTATGCCTGATTACGATGTTGTACTTGGTATGGACTGGTTAAGTCAGTACCATGCGACACTGGATTGCCGGCTTGGAAAAGTGATATTTAGACCCCCTAGCCAACCCGAGTTTGAATTTCTTCGAGGAGCTGTAGAACAAGGGGTCCAGCCAACTCTTAGGGTATTGACTGTAGAAGAAGATTCAGGATACCCTAGAGTCATATCGGAATTTGTGGATGTATTTCCCGACGACCTTCCAGGTTTACCACCTGATCGGGAGATAGAATTCACGATAGACCTAACTCCAGGAGCCGAACCTATCACTTCATCGGTATATCGGCTAGCACCTAAGGAGTTAGTGGAGCTGAAAACCCAAGTTGACGACCTTCTGGAGAAAGGATTTATCCGGCCCAGTGTTTCGCCATGGGGAGCACCTATACTCTTTGTACCCAAGAAGGACGGAACTGTGCGGTTGTGCATTGATTACAGAGCCCTTAATGCTGTAACTATCAAGAACCGGTACCCTCTGCCCCGCATTGATGACTTGTTTGACCAGTTAAGTGGTGCCAGGGTATTTTCTAAGATTGACCTTAGATCCGGTTATCACCAGATTAGGGTTAAGAAAGAAGATATCCCAAAGACGGCCTTCAGAACTAAGTATGGACATTATGAGTTCCTAGTGATGCCGTTTGGTCTAACCAACGCACCCGCCGTATTTATGAGTTTGATGAACGGGGTCTTCCATCAGTACTTGGATAAGTTCGTGGTGGTATTCATTGATGATATCCTAGTCTACTCCAAGAACCACGAAGAGCATGAGGAACACCTCAGGATAGTGCTAGAAACCTTGAGAAGGGAGAAGCTATATGCCAAACTCAGCAAATGTGAGTTCTGTATGGACAAGGTGCCATTCTTAGGGCATATTATCTCGGGTGAAGGACTGTCTGTGGACCCAGAGAAGGTCACTGCTATAGAAACCTGGCCTACCCCTACCTCGGTTGCTGAAGTGAGAAGTTTTCTTGGACTTGCTGGGTATTACCGGCGGTTCGTAGAAAATTTTTCAAGGATTGCAGAACCTATGACTAAGCTGACACGGAAGGATCAGGAGTTCATATGGTCGGAAGAATGTCAGAATGCCTTTGAAGAACTGAAGAGGCGTCTAACAACAGCACCAGTCTTGACTCTTCCCTCAGGGTCAGGAGGTTTTGTTGTATATAGTGATGCGTCCGGTAGCGGGCTAGGTTGTGTCTTGATGCAATACGACAAAGTTATCGCTTATGCATCGAGGCAGCTGAAGGTCCACGAAAAGAACTACCCGACGCACGACCTGGAGCTAGCTGCAGTGATTTTTGCATTGAAGATCTGGAGACATTATCTGTATGGAGAGAAGGTTAAAATATTCACTGATCATAAGAGCTTGAAGTATGTTTATACACAGAAGGAGCTCAATATGAGGCAAAGGCGTTGGCTTGAGTTGATGGTGGACTTTGACATCGATCTGTAGTACCACCCGGGGAAAACAAATGTTGTAGCCGACGCCCTCAGCAGAAAACCCTCAGCTTATTTCTTAACAGAGCAGCCTCAACTATTGCAAGACTTGCAAGATCTTCAGATTGAGGTTGTTCTGCCTGGACAAAAGGGTTTGCTGGCTAACCTAGAAGTGAAGTCATCGCTGGTGGAAAGAATCAAGGAAGCTTTGCCTAATGATGCCAGATTCCGAAGGCTGAAAGAGAGAACCGAAGCAGGCTTGCAAACGGGACTTCGCATCCACGAGGACGGAACATTACGGTGCGGAAATCGCCTATATGTTCCAAATGGAGAATTAAGGCAGGAGTTGATGACAGAAGCCCATAGCTCCCTCTACTCGATTCATCCAGGAGGAACCAAGATGTACCGGGACTTAAGACAATATTACTGGTGGCACGGAATGAAAAGGGAGATTGCCCGATTTGTGGCAAAATGCTTAGTCTGCCAGCAGGTGAAGGCCGAGCACCAGAGGACTGCAGGTATGTTGCAGCCACTTCCCATCCCTGAATGGAAGTGGGAGCATATTACCATGGACTTTGTCACTGGGTTTCCAAGAAGCCCTAGTGGTAAGGATGCAGTATGGGTCATCGTGGATCGGCTCACTAAGTCGGCTCACTTCTTGCCGTTCAGAGTCGGACAATCCACAGAAGTACTAGCCGACATGTATATGCGTCAGATCGTAAAATTACATGGAGTGCCGGTTAGTATCGTATCAGATCGAGACTCACGATTTACATCTCACTTCTGGAGAAGCATGCAAGAGAGTCTCGGCACCAGGCTCAAGTTCAGTACTGCCTATCATCCTCAGACAGACGGACAGTCAGAGCGCACCATCCAGATCCTAGAAGATATGCTGCGATCTTGTATACTGGACTTCGGAGGATCTTGGGAAGATCATCTGCACTTAGTGGAGTTCTCCTACAACAACAGCTATCAGGCAAGCATTCAGATGGCACCTTTCGAAGCGTTGTACGGAAGGAAGTGCAGATCTCCGATATGCTGGAGTGACGTTGGCGAACGTCAAATACTGGATCCAGAGTTGGTAACAGAGACAGTGGAGAAAGTAAAGCAGATTCAGAACCATCTCCGTGCAGCCCAGGATAGACAGAAGCATTGGGCCGATGTACACCGACGACCCCTGGAATTCAAAGAAGGAGAGCATGTATTTTTGAGGATCTCACCCATTAGAGGTACTATCAGATTTGGCAGCAGAGGTAAGCTAAGCCCAAGGTACATTGGGCCATTCGATATCTTGGAGCGCATTGGTGAGGTGGCTTACCGTCTTGCATTACCTCCATCTTTAGAGGGAGTGCATGACGTATTCTACGTCTCACAACTGAGGAGATATGTGACAGACCCAAGTCATATAGTTGATCACTCTGAGATCTCGGTGGGACCTAGCCTGAGATACGAAGAGCAGCCAGTGGGTATACTCGACTCCAGCGAGAAGACACTGCGAAGGCAGACCATCAGGCTGGTCCGAGTAGCTTGGAAACAGCACTCTCCAGGTGAATCGACCTGGGAGCGAGAAGATGTTATGCGCCAGCGTTATCCACATTTATTTGCTGATGCAGGTAACCTTAGTATTCTTTAAATTCTGTAAAATCTTGTCTTTATAGTTTACCCTTCGATTGCGAGGACGCAATCCTCTTAAGGGGGGTAGATTGTAAACACCCTAATTTTTTTAGAGTTTTAAAATCAATTTTTGGAATTTAATATGCAATTTTCAGCAATTTACATAGGCCTGTGGTGAGTTTGTAAATTTTGATTGCCAATAAACAGCATTAAAATGAATTAAAAACATGATTTTATGGTGTAAAATAGAAAACCGGACTTAGGGTAATTTTCTGGGATTTTATTGGGCCTCAGACCTATTTTTAAAAGCCTAAAAACTATTTTTCAAATTAATTAATTAAATAATTAATTTCTGTTTTATTATTATTATTATTATTATTATTATTAGGTTTTTGGGCCCGGCCCGGCCCAGTGGGCCGAGCCCAGTGCAGCCGACCCAGCCCTCCTCCTTAGCGGGTCGGGCGGGTCCGCCCACCCGGATCCGCGCCCGACCCGACCCGCTCCATTACCCACCCCCGTCGTCCCCACGTTCGACCCACGCCGTCCGGATTTCGCGCCGCCCGCCGGAATCGTGCGCCTCACCCCCACGTCGCCCTCACCGCCGGAAAACCCGCCACGACGCCTCGGCCGAGCCCCTCGAAGCCCTATTTAAACTCCTCCCTCAGTCCCCTTTCCTCCCCGCAAACCCTAACCCTAACCTCCTGACTCCGGCGAGCCCCGATCCCCGGCGACCTCCCTCCCAGACCACCCGGCGACCTCCTCCCTGCGCCGCCCAGTGCAGCGCCACCGTCCAGAGCCCCTCCACCCTCCGCTCTCCCCTTCCTCTCTCCTCTCCGCCGGCCACCCTGAGTCCCCCGAGCCCTAGCTCCGCCGTGAACCGCGCCGGAGACTTCGCCTGAGCCGCCAGAGCCCGGCCCGACCTCGCCGACCGACGGTCAGCTTCCCCGAGCCCCGGACACGGCGGCAGGACGCAGGACACAGCCCTAACACAGTGGACACAGTACTGGACACGTGTCCAGGACACGATTCGGACTCGAAAAGTCCCGATTTCTCGGTCCCCTTCAGGTACTCGTATCTTGCAACCCTGATCTCCGTTTTCGATTCCGTCAATTCCTACGCGAAGCCTGTATGACCCTCTCGGTGCCCGGACAAACCGCTCGGGGCATCGCGTCCTGTGGTGATCGCACACCGCGATCCAAAAACAGGAAAAACCAGACCCTGTTTCACCCCGGAACCGAGTACGCCCCGCCAAACGGGATGACTTGGTCGCGCACGGTCTTCACCGAAATGTGCGCCTCGTCGATACGGACGTGTGGGTTTTCGCGGAAGCTGATTCGGGTGTGCGTGCACCCCGGAATCAACGCGTATCCGCGGACATCGCCCCGTATCCGCCCTTTCTGCAATTCGACCTAACTTCGTGCACACACGTCAGATCGAGACGAAACTTGCGCCATCGGACTCGTAGCGATACGCTGGTCCTGTGGGTCAAGTTTGGTTCGATTCTGAGAACGTTGACGAAATCGCGTGTCGTGGGCCCCACAGGCCCCGTTCGACGGGCGATTTCGTGATCGGCTCATCGGAATCCAAATCTGAAAGTTCCGTTGGGTTCGTATCAGCGTTCCTGACCTGTTGACACTAAGTTTGGTGAATTTGGAGACCGTTGACCCGGACACATTTTTCGGTGCAAAGCGGGCCCACCGGCGGACCCCGTTTTGGCCCTAAACTGCCGTTTTTGCCCTTGTCTCCAAATTGGACCCAAGGACAGGCGATCCTAGCTGTTTGACACCTTCTGAGCGCGATGGTACAGTTTATTTCAGCTTTCGGAGACATCTCTGGAAATTTTCGAAACCAGGACCTTAGTGGAATCCAAACTCCAGGCAAGTGCACCTTGCCAAACTTGCAGTCATTATTTTCATATTTTCTGAATAAATACTCTGCTGGATGTTTTGTGTAAATTCATATAAACTGTTTTAAACTGCTTAAACCTAGGGAACGTATGACGTACCTAGTGTCCGATCATAGTCGGGTACCGACACCGTACGCGGTGTTGGGTTCGTCATTTAGAGATGGATTTACGATCCCCTTACTCTTGTACTTGACCTATCAAGTACCCTAAAACCCAGGACACCTGACACTATCAAGAACAGAATCTTCCTGAGTTATTCGTGGTGATTCTGTATAGGATACAGGACTTGACAGAGTTATTTTATTTAGACATTATGACTTGTTGCATTAGTTATAATCCCGCTGACATGGACATGAGACGTTATGGTCATGGCTTGCGTGATTACATTGGGTGGGGAGAGACACACAGGCTACAGGCTGTTCTATATATATATCTACTATTAGTGTGAGGTCGTAGACTCTCCAGCAGAGCTAGACCCTTTACTTGTTATTACTGCTACCGGCTCCCCGACACAGAGCTTGTAGCGGTCTCAGCCTGAGTACTAGTGTTGCTCTCATTTGCATATCACATAGATGGTTAGTTACTTAGTTTACCCTGCTGTTTCATTTACTTATTGCACTGCTTATTCATTTGGCTTGTTTTATCTTGTGCCTTGCTTGTCCACTGAGGACCTGGATTTAGATGATGTCCCCAGGTTTAGCTGAGGAGCAGTATCCCGAGGTATACGGGACAGGTGCTGAAGCTATTGCTGGAGCTGAACAGAACACAGAAGACGAGGTGACTGCCGAGGACTTCTCCTGAGTGCTTGTTCCAGTACTCAGTATTTTATTTCATGTTTATTTCCTTGTTCCTAGCCTATAGAGCCAGTTTATTTCAGACTCGAGTCGGATTGTTTCTCCGACTGATTTGTGGTGATTGTTATTGCTACTCATTTCCATTTCATTATGCAGTTTATTTCTTTATCATTATGGATGAGATTAGTGTGGCTTGTTAGTAGACCTTATTTACAGCTTAAGTACGCCCTGATGGCTCCATTCAATTGGGTTATCCATCGGTGCGTGCTGCTGGCCGTTGCCACGCATCTCCAGTCCCCCGGCATTTTGGGACTGGGGCGTGACATCCTGCATGGCCTCCATCCATTCCTGCCTGTGTTCGTCTTCCATAGCCTCTACGAAACTTTCGGGTTCTCCACCGTCAGTTAGTAACACATACTCACCCTGTGAGTATCCCGTAGATGGTCGACGCTATCTATCGCTCCTCCTCAATGGAATCACTAGTGATGGATGTATACCAACAGCCTCCTCCTCGGGAACTGCCTCCCCGGCATGCTCATCCTCCGGAAGATCACCCTGACCACCATCAGCAGGCTGATGATTAAGGTTGGGAGCAACTTCAGGTAATGGCTCCCCCATAACTGGATCCTCTGCGATGTCCTTTGGAAACTGTTCGAAGCAAAATAACTCTAACTCAGGCAATTAGTCAGCCTCAGAAGGCATATCGGAATCCTGAGTGTTGGTCTTGGTCTGATCCTCGAGGAATACAACGTCTCTGCTTCTGTAGAGCTTTCTTCCCATTGGGTCGTAGAGTCTATAGCCAAACTTATCCCGACCGTAGCCGACAAAGACGCATCGCCTCGTCTTCGGCTCAAGTTTGGATCTCTTGTCCTTCGGTACATGCACGAAGGCCTTACAACCAAATACTCGCAGGTGATTGTATGACGGCGCTTTATCGTACCATACTTTGTCAGGCACATCACCCTGCAAAGGAGCACTAGGAGATAAATTAATAATATAAGCAGCTTTGTAAAGTGCCTCATCCCAATAGCTGCCAGACAAGTTTGCTTCTGAAAGCAAACACCGTACCCTCTCCATCAACGTTCTGTTCATCCGCTTCACTGCAACATTAAGCCGAGGTTTCTTTGGCGGAGTCTTTTGGTGTCATTTTTCTTGCTCTCTGCAGTATGCATCAAAGGGACCGATATATTTACCGATATTGTCCGACCGAACACATAGCAGCTTATAGCCCGTCTCCCTTTCAACGAAGGCCTAAAACTCCTAAAAAGTGGACAACACCTGATCCTTGGTCTTTAAGGCATAGACTCGTACCTTCCTAGACAATCATAAATAAACGTTACAAAATAAGAAAAACCACCAATAGATTTTACCTTCATAGGACGACAAACATCCGAGTAAATCAATTCGAGCAACGTAGGCTTTCTTGAACTTGGGTGACTTTGGAAAGACACCATATTTTGCTTCCCCGTCAAATAGTGCGTGCACCTCTCCAACTTTGTAGATTTGAGTCCTGGAATTACCTTCATGTTCACCAAGTAGGTCATCCCCTTCTCGCTGATGTGGTTGAGCCGCCTGTGCTACAAGTCGTTAAGCACATCAGTAGTTGCGTTCACCTCATATGCCCCATGTGCGCTCCCTTCCATATAGTAGAGTCTGGACCTCTTGCTTCCTCTAGAAATCACCATCGAAACTCTGGAAAGCTTCCATTGACTATTCTCGAAAGATTGAAGAAACCCTCGTCATCCAACCTTCCAACCGACAGTAGGTTGAAATGGATATCAGGGACATGACAAACATCTTTCAGAATAAGAATTACATCCGTCTTTGTCCTCAAATGCACACCTCCAATGAAAACTTTCTTTGACACATCTCCATTGCTCATCTTCAACACTCCACAGTCGCCTGTTATGTAAGTAGCAAATAGTGTCCTGTTGTGCGATATATGCGTTGAAGCACCTTAGTCCACCATACAAGAGTTGTCATCGGAGGTTTGTTCATAACTACTGTATCACCTAAAATGATCAGATCACCTCCATGTGACGAGGTCGCCACTGTAGTGTTCTCGCCCTACTTCTCATTGTCGCCCTTCTTCTCTCTCTTCCAAGCGAAATAGTTCATCTTGATGTGGCCCTTCTTGCCACAATGGTAACACTCCGAGTCCTCGTACCGACCCATGGACCTTTCCCTTCTTTTGTCTCTGCCATCGTCTAGACCCCTGCTTTTACCCCTTCTACGGCTCTCTAAATCAAGTGCCTCTGAGTGGGATGTGGATGAAGTGCCCTGAGAACGTCTTCACATCTCTTCATTCAGTACCCCGCTCTTGACAAACTCCAGACTAACTACGCCTTCCGGAGCATAAGCGATCATAGACACTCGTACGGTCTCCCACGAGTCTGGCAATGTACACAACAGCCATAGTCCCTAAACCTTGTCGTCGAACTTGACTCCCATCAAGTATAGAGGGTCAACCACATCCTGGAACTCACTCAAATGATCCGTAATGGACGCCCCATCTTTGTATCGCAGACCCATCATCATCCGGATCATGAACAATTTATATACCCCGGTCTTCTTCGCATACAAAGATTCCATCTTATCCCACAGTGTCCTCGCGTGGTCAATACTGGCAACATGGTTGTACATGTTCTAGTCAATGAACTACTTGATGTACACACACACCTGTATATGCTCGAACTTTCAGTCCTCTTCGGATTTGTCACTGGGCCTATTGGAAGCAAATACCGGCAGATGCAGCTTCTTGACAAATAACAGATCTTTCATATTTCTCCTCTAGTAGTAACAGTTGGTACCGTTTAGGTTTACCATGCGCACCGGCTTCGCGCCCATCTTTCCTCCCTGGTTTGCTTGTCAACTCCTGACACCCTTATAAAATTTCAAAACCTGGCTCTGATACCACACTGTTGAAAATGAAACGTGAAAACAGTTTCCCAAACCAGAGAGTACCTGCGAGAGAACCAAGAAAAACACACAAACCAAAAACACCAAAAATAAATCGCAGACACAGAAATTTTTACGTGAAAAAACCAGATGAAAAAAACTACAGGACGATCGGAGTCCAACCCTGAAGAACCTTCACTAATGGAATAAAGGGATTACACCATCTACAAGTTACTCACCGATCCAACACGGATCACCGCAACTCTTTGGAACAGAAATAGATTAAAACCACGAAGAAAAAAGACAATAAGAAATACCCCAAATTGATCTTCTTCTCCGAAACGGCTTCCAATCCTTCTTTCTCCTCTCCAAAGTTGCAATGGCACTCTTGCCACCTTTTTTCCTCTCTTATTTTTTTTCTCATCTTGCTGTATATTGCATGAGCCTTTATATAAACCCTTGCATGAATTAGGATTTCCATATGAAAATCTATATATGGAAGCCAAAAATATTTATGAAAATTTAATTACATTCAATTATATATTTAATGGAAATCAAATCATAAATTAGTTTACCATAAATTGAAAATCCAATTATATTGAAAGTTAATATATGAAAGATCCAATCATAAATATATAATTAAAGTCAAAAATGGAAATCTAATATAATATTTGCTTAACATAAATATTCCAATACACGGCGCTCGATGCACTTTTCGAGCTTTTCCGACACACGGATAACGCTCGTCGCACTCCGAAATATTTTTCACATAGATTGGGAACTCCATCCACTCCAACAATATAAATAATTGATGTGTCACATGCTTCTTTAGATGACATGTTCTATTAATTTGAACCTTTCAATTTTACCAATAAATATGTTCCATGTTGATGGATTTTTGTTAACAAATTATTTTAAAAAAATATCTGCAAGCACATTAGTTAATTTATAAAATGACTAAGTTTGTTCAATTTTTGAGAACTATTTCATCTCTAGAACTCTGAACACACATTGATGGAGGATCTTATTGAATTAGCTTTAATTTTGTTTGTTATGATTAAATAAAATAATGATACTTTATTATTTTTGTTTTTAGAAAATTAGTTTAGCTTTAATAGAGATCATGGTAGTCAAATGCGTGCATCACAGAAAGGCGCAGCAGCTATGCCTTACACCTCATTAGACAAGGTGTATTTCTCCAGGCGCACATTAGGTGCACCTTTCTGCAAGACACAACCAAGAAAAGACACATCTTATGATTTTTTTTTTTTTTTTTATAGAAAAAACTTTGAGGCATGTAGATAATTCTTACCTTGTACAAGTAGTTGGTTAGAGTTGAACTAGAAAAAATAAAATTTACTAAAAGCATGGAAGAGATAATACAAACTCTTTTTAGTTTTGTTGACTACTACTGTTGCTCTGCTAGTTCGTTTGATTATGTTTTAACATATTTTTATTGATTTTAATATGTTATTTGATTTTATTTCTTACATTACTAATTTATTTATTTATCTATATATAATTTTTATTATTTAAGTTTCGTTTTATTCGGACGCATATTTTAGGTGCGTCTTGCGTCTTTAACTACCTTGACAGAGATATCTTTTAACTCTTTAAGATTTTATGTTGATATTGGAAATACTCCATTTACTGGATTGAGTCTTGGTACAATAAATGTAACCCATTTTCACAAGTCTAGAAAATTTGCTCTTACTTCACAAAATGAAAATCATCTGAGTTTCTTGTGTACAGTGTTTTGCTCGTTTATCCTGTGACATATCCCTAATTTTACGGAGTATACATCCATCCTGTGCACCTCAATTGAACCTAAGATGTCATCCATGATCAAAGATTGAAGACAATATGGGATTGCATTTAATTAGTGCGTTAAACCTAAGATGTCAATGGAAGATTTTTATAGAAGAAGCCAAAAACATGTCAAAGGATGCGTGATACCCAAAACTAAAACCTAGAGTCTATCACAAATGATCTTAGAAAATATGATCCGAGTTCAACTTTGCTACTCCTACTAGATAATTTATTTCATATTTTTATATATCTTAAAACTTGCTAGAAGGGTCTAGTCCATGCAGAACACATAACATTTTGATGACTATTGTCCTTAAAGAAAGGGCTAATTAGAGTTTAGATCCATTTTATAATAGCTTAGAGTTTAAGTTCTGATTTATCCAATTAAAAAGTTTAGATACTGATTTTTTATTTTTGTTATATTTTTTTATTATATCCTCCTAGTCTATATAGGAAGATTTCATTGTTAAGCACGGAAGGGGGGGGGGGGGTATAATAGAAAAAATGTAACAAAAATTAAAAATTCAGAGCTTGAACTTGCCAGTTGGACATGTTAGGACTTAAAGTCTAAGCTGGTATAAAATCCAAGATCTAAACTCTAATTAGCCTTTTTTGAATCTATAGTGAAGAAAACTTCAACTGATTCATAGGTTCTTTTTAGGATTATTTAGTTTTAGAGTCTCATATAAAATTATAAATTTGAGTTTAGGTTTCCATAATATCCAGAATAGAGTTTAGGTCTCATCTTAACAGTGGACTTGACTGACCATCCAAAATGGAAACCTAAACTCAAATTTTGAATATTATACGAGTCCCTATAAATAAACGACAATATTTGAGGGTTGTGTGTCTTGGATTATTCAGTTTTACATTGTGGGAGTTGTGTGACTTGTGTTATTTAATTTTGTCATGATCAATCGAGAAGTTTTGTGATACCGTTGTTTGCTTTTATCCTGATCTCAACAGCCACACAATCCTTTTACGGTAGTTTCGATGGGGACGACTTCATAGACATTGTGTATCGTCATATGTCTTTTGTCCCGGTCGCATTGTTGAATGCTTGCAACTCAAGAGTTCTCGAAAATTGTGTGACTGCTGAGATCAAAATAGAAGAGTTCCCGAGAGTTGTGTGACTACTGAGATTAAGATAGAAGCAAACAACAATATCACAAGTCTCATTCTAGATTGGTCATGACAAAACTAAAAACATAAGTCATACAACTTCCACTATGAAAAAATAACTATGCAAAAATAAATAATCCAAGTCATACAACCCTCATATATTTTCGTTTAGTTTGGTCTCGTATAATATTCAAAAGTTGAGTTTAGATCTTAATGTAAAACAAGACAAGTCTTATTCTGAACATTATGGAGATATAAACTCAAATGTTTAATATTATTCGAGATCATAAAACTAAATAACTCTTTTTATTAATTGTAAAACAATGCAAGGACCTTAACCTAGCTAGAATTATAGACTAAGTTTGAGTTGCCAAAATGTTGCTGTGTAAGTAATAGCTAGTGTTCGTGTTTTAAAAATTGGACCGGCCGGTTCAACCGGTTGATCCGTAAATCGGTTATTTTTTCGGTCGGTTCAATATTGACCTACTAGTTTTTTAAAATTTTACAATTAATAAATATTTTGTAAAAAATAGTATACATAAAAAATTAAATTTGAATCACTTAGATTGAACCACTGGTTGAACCAATGAGTTGAACCGATTTAACCTGACCTAGTTACTTGGTCGAATCGATCACCAGTCCGATTTTTAAAAAAATGATACATAATACGTACAATCATAATATTCACAGATCAGGACGGAATCCCACTTAAAAACTATTCGGAAAATTTCGTTCAGAGCAACGAAAAAATACTAAAAATTCCACTTAGAGCATAGAATTTAAAAAAAAAAATCAAGAACAGCAACATAACGCCCTTTGGAAGGGCGTTTTACGTTTTTCTGTTAGAAGGAAAAAAAACTCCGTTAACAAAAAATAATAAAGAATGAAAAATGCCCTTTGGAATGACGTTTTTTCTTAGAAAAACGCCCTTCCAAAGGACGTTTTTCATTCTTTATTATTATTTTTTTTCTCTCTCATCTCTCTCACTCACACTCTCTCTCTTCTCTCTTCTCTCTTCTCCTCTCTCTCTCTCACTCAATCACTCTTCTCTCACTCACCCGCTCTCTCTCTCTCTTCTCTCTCTCACTCACTCACTCACTCACTCACTCTCTCTCTCTCTCTCTCTCTCTCTCTCTCTCAGGTGAGTGAGAGAAAGAGTGAGAGAGAAGAGAGCGCCAGGACCGAAGCTCGGCATCGCACGTGTGCCGCTCATGGTACCGCGCCGAGGCTCGCACCCGGCGCGAGCTGTTCGTGGGCAATTGCTACGCCGTCTCCCCCGCGCGCGCGGTGGAGAGGTTCCGCAGCGTTGAGTCGATGGTCGTCAAGGGGAAGCCGCGCTTCGCGGACTTCAACCTGGTGCCCGTCGACTGGGGCACACACCTCGCGCCCTGGGTCTCCGCCGCAGCCGCGACGTACCCGTGGCTGCGAAAGCTCAGCCTCAAGCGCATGAGCGTGTCGGACGTCGACCTTTCGGTCGTCGCCCACTCGTTCCCCGGGTTCAGGGAGCTCTCCCTCCTCTGCTGCAACGGCTTCACCACTGCCGGTCTCGCCATCGTCGTCGAGAAGTGCAGGTACGTTCTCTCTCTCCCTCCCAAAATTATAGATCTAGGTCAAATTAACTGATAGATTGAATTGGGAGGAATTATGAATCTCCGGGTGCTAGATCTGATTGAGGACTACTTGGAGGACGACGACGATGAGGCAGTCGATTGGATTTCGAGGTTCCTGGAGACCCTGACCTCCCTGGAGTCGCTGGTGTTTGAATGCCTCTCCTCCCCGATCAATTTCGAGGTTCTCGAGTCTCTGGTCGCTCGCTCCCCGGCCCTCCGCCAGCTGCGGGTCGGCCCTAACGTCACGGTCGGCCAACTCCACTGCCTCATGGTGCGTGCTCCGCCCCTCTTTTCCATTATTTTTTATTTTTTATTTTGTGAGAGAGAGAGAGAGGGGGGGGGGGGGGGGTGAGTGAGAGAAAGAGTGAGAGAGAAGAGTGATTGAGAGAGAGAGAGAGAGAGAGAGAGAGAGAGAGAGGAGAAGAGAGAAGAGAGAGTGTGAGTGAGAGAGACGAGAGAGAAGACGAAAAAAAATAAAGAATGAAAAACGTCCAAAACGCCATTCCAAAAGAGCATTTTCTATTCTTTATTTTTTTTAAATTATTTTTTAAGGAAGGTTTTTTTTTTTCTAACAGAGCGGACGAAAAAAAGTAAAACGTGCTTCAAAAGATCGTTATATTGCTGTTCTTAAATTTTTTTAAAATTCTATGCTCTAAGTGAAATTTTTAGTATATTTGTTACTCTTAACGAAATTTTCCGAAAACTATTTCCCATGGATACCAGCCCTCCTCGTAAGGTCCACACCAAAGTAAGTGCCAGAACAACCCCCATTTCATGGAACATTATAAGCACTGGTCAAAGATGGTTGGTATAAAATGACACCTATAATAGAACCTTCATGGACAATGCTATGCATGCAACCAAATAATAGAACTTTCATGGACAATGCTATGCCTACAACCAAATGCTTACAATCTTCTTACAACTGTCATATGGGGGTCACGTGATGGCCGTCTATTAGAGAAGAAGAAAGAGATGGAGTTCGATGGCTGTTCGATTGGCCGTCATATGACAGAATTGTCATATGACAGTCGTTCATTAGGGGAGAGGTGAAATCGGATGTGACCCACATAGCAGGGGAGGTAGAAAGAGTTATAAGAAGGTTGTAAGTATTTAGTAGTAAACTTAGCATTATTGAACCTTCATATGACAAAATAAATATAAAAAATGCTAAGTTTACAACCAAAGCTTTACAACTTTTTTACAACCTATCTCTCCCCCTTCTTACATATAGGTCCCACCTGGCCCCATCTTTCCGAGATATATATATATATATATATATATATATATATATATATATATATATATATATATATTCTAGCTAAAATTTATAGGTTTTTTGTTACTAAGTTATTTTTGTATAATTTGAAATTTATAAGTTATTATTTGTTAGAAAGTTTTTTTTTATATAATTTATGTAAAATTTTATATAAACATTAAGTAAAATTTTTTATTTGATTTATTTATATCAATATTTATATAACTTTACCTATAAATTAAAATCTAAATATTTATAAGTTGAAATTTATTTTTGAAATATTTTTGAATAACTTATAAAAAATGTATAATTTTTTTTAATTTAACTTTATATATATATATATATATATATATATATATATATATATATATATATATATGAACCGGACTTGTTCGAGTCGGATCGATCGAATTGGATACGACCCGAACAAAGACAAGACAGGGTCGGGCCGGACCGGATCAGACTTGCGGATCGGATTCTCTGATCCAGTCCGGACCCGTGAAAGGAGAGGGCCGAAACAGACCGGTCCGTTGATCGAATTTGAATCGACCCAAACCGAATTTGATCGAACCGGAGCTGGACGGATTTTGGACCGCCCATTCTTTTACGCACCTTGACAATCATCTTCACCAGTCCACACAATGTGAATTTCTAAGATGAGCTTGGATTAGGACTGGTAAAAGAAAACAAGTGCACTCAAGCCCATCCCTTCCCAGGTAGAAGACCGATGGCCTGTCCTACTTGTTTGTTCCTTCCTACTAGAGGGATGACATCCGATGACTCGTCTCTTTTAGAATTATTCAAATATCTGGAATTTACTAGGATTTCTTGTTTATTGCAAACGACAAATAAAGAAGATTAAGAGAGAGAGAGAGAGAGGTTCAGCTTTACAGCTATTTTACAGTGAGCAAACAACAAAGAAATCAGATCAGCAGAATAAATAAATCAAAGAATAACAAAACTTGAGGAACTCACAAATCAATTTGCTTCTATGTGCAACTCTGACTAGCCAAATAAAAATTCCCATCGTACATTTAAATGCATCGTCACTTTACATGAAAACCTTTACTATGCAACAAAAAAAATTCTCTCAGTACCCCTCAGACGAGGAATCAATCAATTCAAGTGAAGATAGGATTAGGAAGGCCAACTTCTTAATCTGTCATCAGGAGTCTGTCCATCATCTTCAAAAGAATTTAATGTGACAATGACTTGAGATAAGTTGAGATCATGACGTTATGCGTATCTCGACTTACAAAATCTTTTCGTTACAACAAAAGAAGATTGCTCGCACAATCAGTGTTGACTACGTGTCCAGCTGACCAAATCACGCACACAACGGGTTAAAAATAATTCCGAGATCTCATCAATAACATATCTTAACCAAGACCACGCGACAGCCTTCCCGTGGCATGCAACTATAGTTACAACCGCAATCTGTTGAAGGAGTCCTATGCGGCCACCAAACAGAGGCATATGCGGCATCAATAGTCCATCAACACGACGATTATAAATAGTAGGGTAGCATGCCCACAGGAAAATGCGGAACTACGTATGTGCACACAAGCTCAGGAGAGAGAAAATAAAAGAGAGCATCATCGTTCTCTCGTCAGACCATCAACGGAGTAAAGGATCCGCTGCAGAGCTCGATCTTCATTGTCATGACCCAGATAAGAAAATATTGTACTTAGATATTTCGTCTATAATTTCTTCGTACTTGTTTGTTCGTTGTTTAGAAAAAAAGTTTATTCACCACTTGCAATGGCGAACAGTATGCACTCCCTTGCCTTTGTACAGCCTTACCATATTTGCAGGGATGGCTGAGTCATACCCTCGCTCTCCAGTATTATGGTTCTGGGTTGTGACACAACAAATCTTTCAGCATGCTCAGCCAAGAGTGGTAATTGGAACCGTTCACTACATAAAAATATAGCATTTATGGCACACAATTTAAAAAAAAGAGGGAGAGGGTCATTTACGACGTTCAAATGCGCATTGTAAAAAAGATGGTCTTTTATGGCACCATCATGTACGCCGTGAAATATCATTTACGGCATATTTAGCACACCGTAAATGATCATTTTTCTTGTAGTAGTTGAGGTTTACCATGCGTAACGGCTCCGCGTCCATCTCTTCTACTTGGCTTGACTGTCAACCTTGACACCAATTTTTTGATCCTGGATCCAATACCACTCTGTTGGAAATAAAACGCAAAAAAAAATTCCGCAAACCAAGAAGTTGCGGGATAACCATAGAAAGACGTAGAAATCAAATCGCCAATATCACAGAAAATACAAAACGCGAATACAAACGATTTAGATGTGGAAAATTCAGACAAAAAAATACAAAATAATCGAATTACAATCCTGAAAAGCTCAACTAATGGAATAAGAAAATGCATACTCCTTACAGACTTCTCACTGATCCAAACGGATCATCACAACTACTTGGAGGATGAAAAATTAATTACAGACTCCCATAGAACAAAGAATTACCCGAAGCTGTCTTTTTTTTAATATAATCGTCAATCCCCTTTATCTCTCTCCAAAAGTTGTAAAAGCATCAACTTGCATATGAATTAGGGTTAAGAAATACCTATATATAAATTCCTCAATCTTGCAATAAATATGGACTATTAGATTTGATCCAACGGTGTATAAAATATCCAGAACTCGTATAACCCAGACAAAATCAAATTCGGATTAAATTAGATTTTTCAGGCCAACACAGTTCTGTCTCCAAAGAACCGAATTCGGACCGAACTCGGTGGGGACCGAGTTTGGACCGAACTCTAATTTGCCTAGACAGAATCTCAGACTTCGTGCTTTGAACACTACTTCAACACCTCGAGCTTCTCTGATAGGTGAATGACGTTCGTCGCACTTTCTGAACTTTTTTGACACACGGATGACGCTCGTCGCACACTACCAAAATAATACATATTAGCGACATTTTTAGCAACGTTTAGTTCTGATGTCGCTATATTTTATGAATTTAGCGACGTCCTATTAGAATGTCGCAGGACGTCGCTATTAGCGACTGTCCGTGATGTTCAGCGACTACAAATAATATTACGAAATAATAAGTCGTCAGATGTCGCAAGACGTCGCTATTATTTTTATTATAGCGACGTAATTTTGCATACGTTGCTAAATATTATAAAATTTGCGACGTTTAGCAACGTCTTTTTATGACGTTGCTAACATTTTTCATATAGATTAACAAATTTTATTTCCTCCCATCCTCTCCAAAAAATTTCCAAAATTTTTCAAAGCCCCCGCCTCCTCCTCCACCGAGCTCCCCTTACGACCCCCTACGGCTCCACAACTCCAGCGCCGACCGTTCTCCCCCTCCGATCCCGGGCACCCCCACCTCCTCCTCTACCGAGCTCCTCCTCCTCCTCTTCAGGCTCCTCGACCCTTTTCGGGCTCTTCCTCCCCCTCCTACACCGCGAGCTCCTCCTCCTCTTCGGCCACCCCCACCCTAGGTAAACCCTAACTCTAACTCTAACATACACACACACGCGGACACTAACCCTAACCCAAACCCTAACTCGGACAAACACACAAACACACATGGACACACACACATACACACACACACCAATACACACACACACACACACACACACACACACACACACACACACACACACACACACACACACACATGTTTGTGGTGGAAAACGAAAGAATGAAAATGTATTCAAGATGGGGTTTACACGAAACCCGCCTTCTTTGGTTTACAAACAAACTTGTACAATTTGATCCTATACGAGGATGCGGAAGTACAATTTATTTAATCTGGGTAAATATTGCTATAGGTGTCTGATCTGTAGTCGATCACTTTAGCCCTTGGACCACACGATGATGGAGAAGTGTCGTAGAAGACAGGAAGCAACTTCGAAGGTTGCAAAAGAGGGTGGATGTACGATGCCAAAGTCGTCGATCCCTACTCTTTGCCTGAGCTCCGGATTCTCTCTCTCTCTCTCTCTCTTGACCTCTGGTTCGATCTTTCTTGGAAGTTTGACCTTGGATCTGATATTGGTTTTCTTGACCAATTTTCTGACCTTGTTCCTCATTGATAGAGGTCTCTATTTATAGAATTTTAGTGACAGTGACCACTCCGTCGGTGTAGAAACCGAGGAGTGGAAAGTACAGCACCCTTTTACACAACGGTTAAAATAACCAATGCCTGTGTATAGATGATCCTTTGAATGAGCGTGTGATGCGGGTCCAACTAAGGAACAAAACGCGTATAATCGCTACGAAGATCACGGCGTAGAAGCCACGTAGGTAGGTATCCCTCGTGTAGAAGAGGTGGGTGTAGAAGCCAATGTCTGTCACCATGGCGTAGAAGCCAAGTAGGCATAGAAGTCGAAATAGGCGTAGAAGCCGAGTGGTCATAGAGGCCGAGTGGGCGTAGAAGCCAAGTGAGCACAGGAGTTGAATGGGCGTAGAAGCCGCTGCGCACCGTGCCAGAGTGCTGATGTGGACGTCTTAGCCGGAATTACGACTTTTGAAGATATAATCAAATCTTTTGCATTAAATACAGAGATTTGCCACCATCCTGTGCACTAAATATGGAGGCGTGTTTTTGAAGGTCTGCAGCCCTTCTGCGCATCAGTCGCAGAGACGTGTCTTGAGAAACTGTCACCGCTCTGTGCTTTAGACGTAGAGACGTGCCTCGAGCAACTGTCATCGCTCTGTGCATTAGACGTAGAGACGTGCCTCGAGCAACTGTCATCGCTCTGTGCATTGGTCGTAGAGACGTGCCTCGAGCCCCGTACGGAGTGCAGCTTTTGATGTGGCAGGCGGTTTGTCTACTGCAGAGCGTAAACAGCTCATGTTTGCCTGTGTAAAACAAGGCAGCGTATCCCTTCGTGCACGTAAAAGCAGTTTACGCAAAGGAGATAGCGGTAAATGACAGCCTGGGTCGCAGTGCCGTGCCATCATTATAGCCGTCATCTGGGTAGTCGAGCAGTATCCCTGGGTAGTCGAGCAGTATCCCTTTGTCAGAAGTCCAGACGTCAGGTTCATTGCAGGATCTGACAGGTTCACTTCGGAGAATACGAAGCGTCTCTCGTACACTTTGTAAACCCCCTCACCCAAAATAGATATTTTGTGTATATTTTATATTATTATAGGTATTGAATTTCTTTAGAGTATTCTGTTATTTAATTAGCAAATGAATTTCTTGATATATTTACTTATATAAATATTTATTTAGAATCATTTTTAGGTTATTTTAGATTTTTTGCAATTAATTAGGATTTATTTGGATATATATAGTCTTAATATTAGATAGATGCTAATTTAGTGTTAATAGATATTAATAAGATTTTATAAATTATTTGTATTATATTTAATTATATTCAAGATTATAAATTATTGAGATAGATTCAAACTCTACTTTAAATTAATTCAAATCATGAACCTACTAGGAATACAACTTAATGTATATCATATCCTTATTTAAATTCATCATAATCCTATCCAAATTAACCAATCCTAGTTGTATTTAATTAAGTAGTCTCCACCATTATAAATACCTCATCCTTCATATTTTTTTCCCCAAATTCCTCTCTTTTTCGTCCAAAAATAGTCAAAATTCGTCATAAATTTAGCCTCATTTTCTACTAGTTATGACAAATTAAAAAGACGATATCTCCTAGCTCCGGACTCCAAACGCGCTCCAGTTTTTTTTGTTAGAACGATAATGAGGTTAGATTTCTGATTATATAATTTTTTTATGAAATTATGAGTATTAAATTCTGGAAAATTCGTAGAGCACAGCATGTCCGAAAATAGATGTGTTTCGATGTTTTTGCGATTCCGGGAGAACCAGGAATCAGAATCATGAACCGTTTAAAGTTTCGGAAAGCTGATGTCGAGATCATCGACATATATTTTTCCCAGAATTTAATTTGAAGTATTTACATACTGTTAATTCTGTAGAACTTCTAGGTTAGAATTTAACCATCGGTGCACAATACAAAATTTGTATGTGCCATAATTCTCAAACGAATTTGAATTCAGACGAGCCGTAAATTCCAGTATATTTTTGATGCTGAAATCTATAGAAAATCATGCATAAAAGTCGAGTTTGTATCGGTTGACTTTTTGGTCAACAGATCGCCTCGATTTGCGTGCCATGAGTCTCGAGTTGATAAAATTCAGTTTCTTTGGACAAAATTTAGGAATTAACATAAAAATCAGAATAATAAGATTAAAATAGGATTTTAGAGTAATTATTCCAGAATTAAATAAATTAAAATAAATTATCTTTTGACGTGATAAATTTGTAATACATAGGCTATTTGGACTGTGACTTGGACCCTGATTCATACCAGCAGCAGGACCCCAGGCAAGATACCTTGCCAAATTATTTACAGTACTTTGCATGCTATTTATATTTCTTTTTATTTATTTCATTTCTGTATAGTTCTTGCATGTGTAGTTTTTCTCCAGTCATTACTATGTATTAGATATGTTGACACACACATGGCACCTAGTATCATGGGAGGACAATCATTAGGCGTATGGGCTTTTAACCACTCTGGTAAACCGTAGTATATAGTTCGCACTACGGGCGTGTGTCGCGCTGGTCGCTACCCCAGAGGTATGTCGATTTCTGTAGAGTCGCGCTGGTCGCTACCCCAGAGGTATGTCGATTTCTGATGTCCATTGACGAGTGCATGAGTTGTAAGGCTTAGATCGAGTAGACTACCCTTGCCCATACGTCGAAAAGTTATCCTCATTTGCATTCATATAGATGGTCTTGTACAGCGTACTTATTTATTTTCAAATAATATGCATATTTACTGTATTCAAATTGGCTCGTATTTTCTGTATCTTGTTACGTCCCTCTGAGGACCTGGTCCGCTGCCAGGTGTATCTTTTTGAGTATTTACAGGAGCACAGATTTGGATGGTTACATGTGATCCGAGGATGTCTTCTCTTCGAGCTGTGATGGATAGCTGGTATTCTTATATTGTGTTGTGGTGTTGTACTCATATTGTATTTGCTCTTATATTCGAGTTGGTAGTGGATTTGTTTCCATCCAACTATCATCCTTAGATACTTCTTATTGAGATCTAGTTTCATAGATACTGGTTATTTATTTCTATATGATTTTGGTGGATGAGATTTAGATTTTATCCTGTGACTTGTATTACATTTTATACCACTTGTGGATTTTATATTCATATTACAGCGTACGTATGGATTTGGTTTCCATATATTGGAGTTGCCATATCCATGCGGCTGGCATGCTTACGTGTCCTAGTCCTACGTATTTTTGGGACTGGGGCGTGACACACTTCAATGCTGCGTTGCAAGAGGATGGGTTTCACGCCCAGGAGTCGATGAAGCACTCAGTTTACGCTGAAGCGGTTTGGACGTACTGCCTTACGTTGAGCTTATATTTCATGCTGTGTTTGGCGGAGAAAGCTCTGTTGTACGTTTGATGGCTCTGAAGGCCTCTGTTTACGCTGCTCTGCATCAATATGCTGCGTATAGCCATCCAGCGTATTTTTTATGCTTCTACAAGACCCCCTTCAAAGCTTTTAAATTCCTCAAAATTTGAAACGCTTTGAATAAAGCATGAACCGCTCCTCGTAACTCGAAACGTTTCTGAATGGAGCATTGAAACGGTCGATGCTGACTTTATGGCGGATTTATTGGGGACCGGTGTGACCTCTTTCGCCTATAAAAAGGCTAAGGGTTTAACCTGTTCTCCCTATATTTTCATCACTACGCAGAGATAATCGCCAGAGTTCGTCGGGTCGATCTGAGAAAGAAGGAGATCATGTTCTTCCAGCGTGTAAGGAGCCAAAAAAGACGGCGTCTTCGAGCAAGTGTCCACTGCAACGATGGATCATGGAAGAATATCTTAGCCTCCCTTGCTCGAGATAATCAGCAACTTTATATGGCTGTTCTTCCAGGAGAAGGGAAGGATCATATTTCACCACACTGCTTGCAAGTGGCGTCTCCTCCTGTTACCTCCGGGGATGATAGCAACAACTAGCTCTGACCTCGGGCATTGAGTTGGGTGGAATATATCAACTCAATCTGTCACAGCGCACGGAGCATGGGATCTGCATAATTTATGCAAGTCCCAACTCTGTATTCTCCCGCCGTTGATCATTGCCATGTCAGTCAGTTTGCTGGAACTGACTGACTGCTGGAGAAGATGGATGAAGAATTGTGCCCAGTGAGAACCTGTCAGAACAGCTTCTGGGCGATCTTCAGACGATGATGGGAAAATCCTTTATAGACGGAGTTTCTCTCATATGTAATCATGGAAAATAGAGAAAAATTCTTGTAGATTGGATTTCTCTCATATGTAATCATGACTTTAATCTTTTAATAAAATCGTCTTGCTTCTTCATATGATCATCTTGCCATACGTTGTTGTGAAGTCTGAATATGTGTAGCTTCGACATGTCTGATTCTTTACGCCAACTCTGATAGAAAGAGTATTTAGGCCCTGTCCTGCGTAGAAAGCCGTTTTAGCGTTCGAGTGTTCGAACTGTTCTGTTGTCAGGAATGAGGAACCGCGTAGAATTCTGAACTGTTGTTTTCACTTCTGTGTAAACAGAATTCTTGTTTCAGACTTCATCTTCAAGAATGACTTCTCGAAAAATCCCTTGGAACAGGGTCGAGAAATGGCTGTCAAACTGAGTTGCCATCTTGATAGATAAAATATTCGGACTGGAGTCTGGATGAACCTCCAATTAACCCAAGAAGAGTAATTTCTCGATGTTTGAACTCTGTATGTTTCGGGTACTTGGGATATCTTGAGGTCAAGAAGGAGTATCTTCTGTGTGAACTCCTGTAATCGACTGCCTCGAGAACTGTTCGGATATACGGAAAGTCAGAGATCCGTAGTGTAGATGAGCTGAAAATCCTGAGTTCGTAGCCTATTGAGCGTAGAAAGCCACTGAGCGTGAGATCATCGATTTGGTATCTGCTGAGCGTAAAGTCATAGGTTTGTAGCCTCTCGAGCATAAAAGCTACCGAGCACAAAGGCGTCCGGGCATAAAACCATAGACTTGTAGCTTGCGAGTGTAAAACCGTAGATCTGTAGCTGTCGAGCGTAGAAAGCTCCTTAGCGTAGAACTGTAGATTTGTAGCCTGTGAATAAAAGAAATCTTTCGAGCGTAAGGTTGTGGATCCGTTGCCTCCGAGCGTAAACTAAACGCCACCGAGCGTGAGATCATCGATTTGGTATCTGCTGAGCGTAAAGTCGTAGGTTTGTAGCCTCTCGAGCATAAAAGCTACCGAGCACAAAGGAATCCGGGCATAAAACCATAGACTTGTAGCTTGCGAGTGTAAAACCGTAGATCTGTTGCTGTCGAGCATAGAAAGCTCCTTAGCGTAGGAACCGCTGACCTATTTTTTGCACGAAAAACTCTTCGAATTTGCTGAATGTCCGTCTTTCGAGAGTAGTGGGCTGACGTAGTACCCAATCATAACCAAATATTAATTGTGAGATTTTGGTTGGGGTTTCGAGGAGCCCGTCCGAGGATTCGAGAAGTCGACCCGAACTCTATATATATCCCAATCTTTTAAGAGAAAAACTTTTCATCCGTCTTCTGCGAAAGAGAGCCTTCGACTGTTTTGAGTTTTTCCCCTCGTTCTTCCTCCGAACACTCCGAGTTTTCAGAAATGGAGCCGAAGCAAATCTCCTCCACTAAGGGAAAGAGTATAGGTTCTTCTTCTCGTTCTTCTGCCCCAGCGAGAGAGTCTTCGGTCGGGCAAGGTGAACTTTCTTCTGAGCGAAGCATCCCGCCGACGAGTAGCGCACCCGGCCTTAGAGGTAGAGCCTTTGGGATGACAAAGAATGACGAAAAATCCTTCGCACACGTTGAACGTGACCGCACTAGGTCGTCTTCTGTGCTGATAGCCTCTTTGAGGGAGATGACGCACGGAGACGTTTTCATCTTTTACGCCCACATTTCTAATGTGCCAGCGTAAAAAACTCCATGTTTTCGCAGTTTTGAGCGTAAAAGCTCTGACTGTCGAAAACTCGGTGTATATTATAAAAAATTTAGTTTTACGCTTGTGGATGGGACCTCCGGCGTAATAACTAGAATTTTGGTAGTCTGGCGTAAAGCATGGACTGTATACCGCCAATTACGCTTCTGGATGTGACTTCCGGCATAAAATGACCAAATTTTGTATAGTCTTGACGTAAAGCACAGACTGTCGTTTCTTGGTCTTTATGTTGCAAGATTTGTAATGACGTGTTTTCCTTGCACTTTTGCAGTTAACTTGCAAGAGTCTCCACTGGCCGAGGTGATGGGTTCCGCTGCCGGGATGCTGCACTCAAACTATCTGGAGGATCTGTCCCACGTGACATTTCTTATCTCCGGACCCCAGTATCCTGAAGGAAGGGAGATCTTGATATCGGCTCAGGGCGAGCGGACGTTGCTGAACATGATTAACGGAGAGCCCCTGACGTACATAGACGGGGACCAGTACATCAAGCCGGCTTTTCTTTTTGGGGACATGATTGACAAACAGTCCCAGACGAAGCACAAGAGAGAACCCTGGGTTTTCCCCGTCGAGAGTGTGGTCTTGTATCTGCCAACGATGCCGAAAGATTATCCCATCTCGGCTTTCTCCCATGCAACACATTCCAGGAGGATGTCGTGGACGCTGACTCCCGATCTTCACGGCAAGCCAAAAAAGATCTTTCATCTGAAAGGAGATGACCAGGGATCGTTTGTCAGCCGCCCTACCAGCGTTGTGACGCTGTTCAGGGGATTGTGCCCGGGCAGCGTCCCGAGTGAAGACAGTTCTGTGATCCAGCCGGTCCAGTTGTCGACTTTCTGCAACGACTTCATAGGGCGAGGGGGTGTATACCCCAAGGAGAATCCCCGGTGCAATGGATGGATCACCCCAACAAACCTCCGATGGGCTTGCCTAGTTGATTGGGCCTTGAAGCATTTTCGGAGAGAGCTGGAGGTTATCGGACTATATTCTGCTGTGAGTGCGACGAGTGTTGGGTTGCCTCCCAACTCTAACATGTTTCTGGCACTGATAGAGCGATATATTTCGCTCACCGGGACCTTCGCCACTCCACTGGGGGAGTTGGGGTTGGCCCTCCATGAGATGGCAGTGATCTCGAGACTGCCGATGGGGGATACCCTATATGAAGAGTATGTTCCCACCAACCGGGAGTTGGAGGACTCGGACCCTCGGGTTGTGGAGGTATATCAGGAGCTGATGTGCCACTACTTCGCGTGCACTGCTTTTTATGATGAGCCTTCTGATTTGGCTCACACCACTAAGTGGATGTCCTACCTCTTCTCCCACCGGGCCAGGGCCGTCAAGTCGGAGAAAGTTTCGGGGGGCAAGAATGAGCCCGTGAACTGTTTGGGCGTGCCCAGTGCCCAAGTCGTCGAGGATCTTATGGAGGATGCTAAAGCTCCAGATCAGATTCTAAATGACGGGGTAGGAAAGTATCCTGAAGGCACTAAGGCCTACAGTTACTTGAGGCGTTGCCGCAGGCCTCTGTCTAAGAAAGCCCGGCTGGCTGGCTTTCTCTCCATATGGCTGCGTCGAGTAGTGGTGCCCGGTATCGCGTCTGCGGACCGCATTCACCGAAACATCCTGTGGCCTGCCATGCGTCTGGTGTTCGGGGCAAGATTGGGCTTGCTCCCTGCCATGGTGTACCGTATACAGGCTGGCCTGAGAGCCATGACTGATGGACTACTCGTCGATGAAGCTCGGCGTGATAGCTTTCCCCGGGTAGAGTTACCATACCTGTATATGATGGGATGGTTAATTCTCCACAACCCCCTGGTGATGTCTCCCGGCCCTGGTAGTAGCTCGGGGGGTAGTTTCTTGCTGAACTACAAGGACTCTCCCTGGAACGTGAACACAGTTTTAGACTGTCGACTGGTGCTGAGCCTCGGTCATTGCTGGAAGCTCCTCTGCACTGTCCCCTCTGTACATCGCAATCAGTCGGGGATTAGGCTTGAGGATTTAGGTGGAGAGAAGACCAATCTTTCTTCGGAAGCTTTTAATTGGTTGGTCTGTATCAGACCCTCCAATTTGCTGTACAGAAGCGAAGATCATTGTTTCTTCGAGCCCTACTTGCCCAGTCGGTTCGCCAGACAGTTTGGGTACGATCAGCTGCACGTGGGCAATGCCGTCACCAGCTTCAGGTCCAGGGGCGGACTCATTGATGGAGCCAGAGGATGGCGGTATTTTATCATGGGTTGCACGGGAGCAATCTTTATCGTGCCGGTCGTCACACTCTCCACGGAGCTGCGCATCCTTCATTCGTATGCCCAGTTCTACGTGGCGATCAACACCTTCCATCACGATTTTGACATGCGTGGAAGCTTTAGGGTGCCTTCTCCCAAGTCTGGGGAAAGAGTCGAAGTCCCCTCGGTTTCGTCTGACGAGGGTGAGGGGTCCGTCACTCCGGATGAGCCTCTGGTGTCGGTGCCGAGGTGTGAAGTGCCTCCGCCTGCGGGGGCTTTGGCAGTCTCTGGGAAGCGAAGGGCTCCTGCTTCGAAGCAGACTTCCCCTCGCAAGAGGAAGAAGAAGACGGTTGCTCGTTCTCTCCGGATTCCTAGTATTGAGGCTCCTAGAGAGGAACCTGCTGTCTCCCCTGTTGGGGATGTCTCTTTGATTGGAGGTTCCTCGCCTTTCGGAGAGGGACCCTTAGTTTCGGCTGGCGATGCCGGAGAACTCCTGCCTGAGGTTGCCGTTGCTGCCACCGCCTCCGGTAGTGGAACGAAATTGCTTGCGTGGCCGAGGCAAATGAGAGAATCTTTCCCTGGACCAGCCACGGATGAAACTCCTGCCGCGTCCGTGAGCATGCCTAGCGATATTTCGGCTGACGAGCCTCGACTGCGTCTTGGTGAAGGCTCGGTAGAGCACCTGGCGGGGTCGGTGGGCCCACCCCCTTCTCCAGGTATGACAGTTCGTATTGCGTCATTAAGGCGTGATTTAGCTACGTGGGCTGCAGATGCGACATATATACCGTTGGCTACGGATAAATGTCATCTTTATGTCTCCTCTTAGAAAGATTACCATTATATTGATATCAACTTTCCTGTCCTCTTCTCAGGGGACGGCGTCCACGGGGAGTATAGCGTTGAAGCGCCTTCTGGCTCTGCTCGGGCTCTTGGCGATGATACGGAGGTTCCCGACTTCGGGTAGGAAATATCTTCGGGGGCCAGCTAGCCCGGAGTGGTTTCATTACCTCAAGAGGAGGATGAACCCGTTGTCGTAACCTCGCCTCTCACGAGTAGGTCGATGACTTCGACCGTCGTTGTCGCACCTCCTTCGGTCGCACCACCCGTCGAGGCGGCGGCTGTGGCCACCTCGTCTGCAATCATTCCTGGAGGGGAACTTGCCAATATACTCCTGGCGTCCAATTGGATCTAGTTGCGCTGACCGAGCAATACACCAGCCTCTTTTACACCAGTTTGAAAACGCTGATATCAATGGTGTTGGCAAAGAATCTAGACTTCGAGCGTCTGAAGAAGGCTTCTCAGTTTTCGATCGGGGCGGTCAGGGAGTTCGGCGATTCTGGGGTAGCTGACGCCCTGGAGGCGATGGTTAATGGTTTGGAGCAACCTATTAACGAATACTTGCAGCTGGCTCGGGGCAGCCTTGAAGCTGAGGTCCAGGCCAGATATGACCTCATGACTGCGCAGCTTACTAAACAGCTGGAAAGCCTAGATGACTCCATCAAAGCACATAAGCTGGAGATGGATGAAAGAAAAGCTGTCGTGGAGGAGGCTCTTGCTCTTCAGACGAAGTGCCAATCCGAGCATGAAGGGAACGTAGCGAGGGCCCGCAAGTTGAAGGAAAAACTCGCTCTGGCAGAGGAGTGGGCTTCTCAATCGTTGGCAGGTCTAGATGCAACGACTGGTCGACTGAGTATGGCACGACGGGATCTGGAGCGCGCAGAAGCTGCCCGTGCTGGCTCTCTTCGGGCAAGGGCCGAGCTGTCCTTTATGAACAATTCCGAGGCACGGCTGGAGCGGGCCCGCGCTGATGTCTTGGTTTCCAGGGATGAGAGGATAGCTTCACTGGTACAGCTGATTCGTGATCTGACCGCTCCCCTACAATGATGTACCATTTCTTCTTTTTTGCTTCCCAAATGTAATTCTACTCTTTTTGGGAATAAATAAAAGCGACTCTTTTCTGACTTTGTGGACCCATTATTTCGGAATGTAAATGACAGGTTTGGGCGAGAGTGATATCAGAGGTAGTATGAACGTGATAGACTCTTGATAACCTTTTAGCAGGACATATCTATTCAGGGGTCATAAGGACATGATAGAATATGACCCAACTAGTTTCGTTTTGGAAGTAGTTTTGTCAGAATTGAGATTCTCGCTATATTCCACTTGAGCAGAGTAGGTTAAGCATAGTACATTTTCAGAAATTTATCGTTGATAGGAGCCATTAACAGGTCTCCATTAGGCTGGGCTAACCGGTAAGCGCCGTTTGAGAACGTTGTCTCGATCACGTAAGGGCCTTCCCACTTGGGCTGGAATTTGCCTTTACTCCTGTGAGTAAGGATCATCGGCCTTCTTACGGCTAAAACTAGCTCGCCGACTTTGAACACTCTTTACTTTACTTTATGATTGAAAGCTTTGGAAATGCGTGCTTGGTAGAGCGCGATGCGCTGTTGAGCTTGGAGGTGTTTCTCGTCTAATCCTTTTAGCTCTTGAAGCCTTAACAGGACATTCTTTTCTTGAGTCAGCTCATTAGTCACGGCTATCCTGAGCGACGAGATCTGGATTTCAATGGGGAGAACTGCTTTGCTCCCGTAGACCAGTAAAAATAGGGTATAACCTATCGGTGTTCGTATCGTTGTGCGGTATGCCCAGAGACATTCGTCCAGCTTCTCATTCCAATCTCTTTTGTTTGAAGAGACGAACTTCTTCAAGAGTTTGATAATGGTTTTGTTGAAAGCTTCCGCCAAACCATTAGCAATTGGATAATACGTCGTAGAGGCAATATTATGTATCCGATTTTTATCGCAAAATCGATAAAATGCTTGGCTGATGAACTGAGGCCCATTGTCATGGATTATCCTTCGGGGAATCCCAAAGCGATAAATAACGTGATGCTTGATGAAGCTGATTACATTAGACGTCTTTACCTCAGCAAGAGGGATTGCCTCTGCCCATTTGGAGAAGTAATCCGTGATGGCCAGTATGAACCGGTGACCGCAATAGGACCAATGATATCCATACCCCATGCTTCGAAAGGCCAGGATGCAACCGTAGGATGTAGATATTCAGACGGTTGATGTATGAAGTCTGCATAAACCTGACAGGCTTTGCATTGTCTTGCATAGTTGATCGCGTCTGCGATCATGGTGGGCCAGTAATAGCCCATTCTCCTTATACGATCCAGTAGCTTAGGACCGGGTTGATGCGCTCCGCACACGCCGTTGTGAGATTCCCGGATAATCTGCTGTGCTTCGTCGTTAGAGAGACATCTCAATAGCAGTCCGTCGTAGGTCCGGCGATATAGGCATTGTGAAGATGCATCGAAGTAGAAGCGTAATGATCGACTTTTGACGGATACTGCTTCTTTGGGGTCCTCCGGCAAGATTTCGTATGCGACAAAATCTATGAAGGGACTTCTCCAGTCTCTTCTAGGGAGATCTGTGTTCACAGCGTAGCTGCGTTCTATGTGAAAGTTGTTCTTCACACAGAATAAATCTCTGTTAAGAAGGATTACCAAATCCTGCCTTCTTATAGGAGTGGCTAAATCCGCAGCTAGACTGGCTAGGGCATCAGCTTCCAGATTCTGAGATTGAGGTACATGCTCTAGGAAGAACCCTTTGAATGTCATGGCTATCTCGACCGTTGCTTGGTGATAGGGGATGAGGTCTGAATACCGGACTTCATATATTACCCTGACTTGATTGACGATAAGCAGAGAATCACCGAAAGCTTCCAGGGACTCGACCCCCAGCTCTTTGACGACTTGGAGCCTGATTAGCAGAGCGTTGTACTCTGCCACATTGTTGGAGCATGGCTCTCTAAGAGAATATGCTCGGTAGATGACGAGTTTATCAGGAGTGACCAGGACGATTCCTACCCCTGAAACCACGTTTTCCTTGGGACAAGTCCTGGAGGCGCCGTCGAAGAACAATTGCCATGCGTCACTTTCCATTGCAGAATTACATTCTGCAATTTCGTCAAGGATGTCCTCGTATAATTTGGAGGCCTCCGGGATCGGATGAGCAGCTAGGAAGTCGGCCAGCGCTTGGCCTTTGATGGACTTCTACGGGACGTATACCATGTCATATGGTGTTAACAGCATCGCCCAAGTCGCGAGTCGGGAATTAAGGGCACTTGGCTTGCTCATCAGTACTCGAAGAGGGTTGATCCTGGAGATGATATGAATAGTCTGGCCAGTGACATAGTGTCGCGTCTTCTGGATAGCGAACATCAGAGCCAAGCATTCTTTCTCCACTGGGTTGTACCGGTGTTCGGCTCCGACCATCATCCTGCTGAGGTAGTAGATAGCCTGTTATTGACCCATATCGTTCTTCTGTACGAGAAGAGCTCCTAGCGAATGATCCATCGCTCAGACGTACAGCAAGAATGGTCTTCCCATGACGGGAGGCACCAGAACTGACGGACTGGTGAGGTAGCGTTTGATATCTCCGAACGCTTGTTGACAGGTTTTGTCCCATACGAAGGATACACCTTTCTTCATGAGATGCGAAAGGGCTGACATCTTCCCGAGAGGTTGGATATGAATCTCCGGATATAAGCCAGACGGCCTTGAAATTCCCGGAGTTCCCTCAGATTGCGGGACGGTCGCATTTCTACGATGGCCTGGACTTTGTCAGGGTCCACTTGGATGCTTTTGGCGGTAATGAAAAATTTCAGGAATTTGCCAGTAGATACACCCAGAAAGGACTTCGTAGGGTTCATCTTGAGTTGATGTTGGGGCATTAACTCGAATACCGTCCTCAAGTCTTGAATGTGATCATCTTTGATATGGCTCTTGACGGCTATGTCGTCCACGTAACATTCTACTGTTTTGCGTAAATGCTCATGGAATATGTTACTCATAGCCCGTTGGTATGTAGCCCCGGCGTTCTTCAATCCGAAGGGCATGACCGTATAGCAATATACCCCCAACGGTGTCCGGAAGGCAGTGTGCTTCTCGTCTTCGGGATGCATCTTGATCTGATTGTATCCTGAGAATCCGTCCATGAAAGACATGCGTTCAAAACTGCAGGTGTTGTCGATCATGATGTTCGTGATGGGAAGAGGGAACTCATCCTTGGGGCAGGCCGCATTCAGATCTCGGTAATCGATGCAGATACGTATTTTCCTATTTTTCTTCATGAATGGGACAACGTTGGCGACCCAGTCGGGATGTTGTTCTTCCCGGATGAAACCGCAGGCTATCAACTTCTTGACTTCAGCTTCGATGGCGTCCATCATATCCGGGCGGAATCGGCGTTGGTGCTGCTTCACAGGCTTTGAGTCGGTCAATAAATTGAGTTTGTGAGTAGCCACCTTTGGGTCAAGGCCCGGCATGTCCTCATAATCCCATGCAAAGACGTCGATATACTCTTTTATCAGCTGGATAACTTCTTTCCTTTCAGCTGGGGGAAGATTGTTACTAATAAATATCGGCTTTGGCAAAAGTTTACCCCCAACATCAACCTGGATAACTTCGTCTTTGGTGGGAGGTTCCCTTTGCTCGAAGCAGAATTCCTACTGCGTATCCATTTGTTGGGCCCAAGAGTCATTCTCAAATGGCTCAGGATCCTGTTCATCTGCTTCAAAGGGATCTGCTACTACCATATTCACTGATAGTGTTTGTTCGAGAGCATCAGGTGGGTCAGAGGGTGACGAGCCATTTTGAGAAGAGGAAAAGATGTCCTCATCTGACTTGGAAGTCGTAAGGGAGGTGGCATACCCTAACCCAAAACGAGTTTGTTGATAGCGGGGGTCGTCGCGCAGCGGCGTTCGTCTGCCTCTTCCGTAGTTGAGGCCTGGCTTCCGCTCCAAGTCGTAGCCCATGTTTTGCATGATCCTCAACGCTTGCGGGCTGTATCGGTGAACTTGCATTTTTCCAGCATCGTCATTGAAAGAATCTTCCTGGACAGTCGGTTGATTGTGCATGCGGCCGAAGACTATTGAACGCTGACTGCTGCAGGTAGGCGGGACAATGAAGATAGAATCCTAATATGGTCCATACGTCGTGACGACGTTGGATGATGACGCTACTTCCCAGACATACGGACGGTAGGAGTTCGTAGCTTCCAAGAATTTTTGTGCTATGGGTTCTACCTCGTCACGAGGAGTGGATTCCTGATTTAGAATTTGAGTGCCAATATACTGGAAAAGAGGATATTTATTATCATCTGGAACTCCGTTCCTGGTTGCATTTACATCAGTCGGTTGCCCGTTGCGCCTAAGGTTGATGACCAGGGGTAGAGGCTTCTGGTTCAAAGTGATCACTAGAGGATCACTCCCTTTTCCTGACCTGGTCTTGTTCAGGTGAATAGCCATAGGCTCTATGGCTTTCGGACGAGTGGTTCGTCCTTTCATCTTGATTGACAGCGGTAGTGTGGCAGAGGGTTCTTCTGGCTCCCGGTGGGATTCCTTCTCTGCCTCGCCTGACCCTTCTTCCGTGTGGTCTTGAGAGTACAATACGGCATCGGAATAGTAGGATTCTACTCCTTTAAATGGCTTTAGGTCAGCAACCTCCGTCTGTACTGTTCCTTGGGGGTCTACATTTTTAAGACATTGATGTAGAGTTGAAGGAACGATTTTGTGGTCGTGGATCCACGATCTTCCCAGCAAAATATTGTAGGACACCTCTGAATCGATGACGTAACATGTGGCCACCGATCTGAGGTTGCCAATCTGGATCCTCAGGCAAATTTTTCTCAACGGCTTACTTCTTCCGGCGTTGAAACCCACGATTATAGTGGAGGTGTAAGCCAATTTGCTGGTAGGAATCCTCAGCGGTCTGAGCAGACTGTGAGGGATGATGCTGATCGACGATCCCGGATCTATGTGAATTCGATCGACCTCCATGGAACCGACGTACCCGGTGTAATAGAGGGGCCTGTCATGCCTGTTATGTTTTAACAGCATGTCGTCTTGAGTGAAAGTGATATTTGGGACCACTTCCATTACACTGTGGCATTGAGAACATGCCACCGGTTCTTCGTCGGGGGAATTGAGCTGGGTCAAGCATGCTTTCGCCTGCATCAGTGCTTCACTCAGGGCTAGACGAGTGTCTTGGGAGAGCCTGAGTAGCTCGAAGATGGATAGCCTGGCTGGTGTATTAGCCAGTTGGGCCAGGATATCGAAGTTGTATGGCTTCTCTAAACCTTTGTTTGGAATATTTTTCACAGGTTTATCAAAGCGCACTTCTCTTTGCTTTTCCTTGTCCACCGGAGTTGGTTTTGAAGGGCTGGCATCTGGTATGACAGGGCCTGGTCCTGAAGGTTTGGCAGCTGAAGCGTCCGCCGGTGTATCTTCCTGACTTGCTCTGTAGTCTTTGAGGTAGGCTTTCCCTGAATGGGTTGCACAAATACCTCGTCTTCGTATGATGGCGAAGAAGTTGCGACCATATGGCATGGTTTGCATTTGGAGCTCTTTCTAGACGTAGCCTTAGTAGCTTTAGTCTCCTCATCGATCTCTGACACCAAATCCGGATGAACCCACATAATCTCGCCCTGCCGGGTGGTTAGGGGTGACCCCTAGTTGGAGGGAGATTGATGATGTTCATCGTGGTCCGGGAAATGGGTGTGACACCGATCGAGACTTCTTGGGAAGGCAGATTGCTAAACCGCAGAGAGATCATGTTGGCCGTGACCGTCTTTTCGGTGTTGTGCAGGGTGATGGCTTTAGCATCGATCAGACCCTGAATCTTCCTTTTCAGTATGTAACACGCCTTTGTCGGGTGGTGTACGTATCTGTGGAAGATGCAGTATTTGGGGTCGTTAGTACTGCCGACTTCTTGGGGCCGTCTTAGCTCCGGAAGGGTGATCTTGCCACTTTTGACGAGACACTCGAATATACTTGGGATATTGTCATCGTCGAAAGAGTAGACTTCGACGGGCCTGGAGGTCCCGGGTCTCGCTTGTGCAGTTCCCGCAGTCTTTTGTCTGGCCGTATTGATCGCCATAGCTTCTTTTCCTTTGGAGCTGCGAGGATGGTCGCTGCTGGAAGATGACCTTTTACCTCTGTCAGAGGCGGAGATCATGATGCCATTGTCGCGCGCCTTACGACTGTTGTCTTCTGCGGCTACTGCCGAGATGATGAACGAGGGCCAATCATGGAACTGATATGGTCCTGTAAACACCGAGACTACGGGAATGAGGTTCTTCCTGTAAATGTCTACTAACGCAGAGTCTAGAACTCCTGGAGGCATCTGTAAGGTGGCCTGAAGAAAATGTTCGACGAATGTGCGAATGTCTTCCTTTTCCCTCTGCTTGACTTCGATGAGAGAGGACATAGACATGTCCATTCCTCCCTCATAGAATCGTGTGAAGAATAAAGCTTTGAAGTCTTCGAAGGAAGTAATGCAGTTGTCCGCCAAGCTACGGTACCACTGATAGGCTACTCCTGAGAGGCAGCCTTTGAACACCCGAGTGAGGAGGGCGTCGTTCCCTTGTAGCAACACCGTCATCATACTGAAATAGTTCATGTACTGACTTGGTGATATTTTTCCCTCGAACAGAGCCATAGTCTGAGGTTTGTACCTCGGAGGAAAAGGGACCTCTTCCCAGATAGCTGGGTAAGACTGGTTGATTCCCAGTTTCTTGAGCTGATCTTTGTGCTTCAAGGCGTCAAACTGGGCTTTCAACTTCCGTACTGCCTGCATCAGATTTTTAGTCAGAAGCGGGACTACGGTGTAGTGCGGATTTGGTTGTATCGTAACTCCAACGGGAGGTAATGCATTCTCTGAGTGAGGAAGCGGAGGAACTGCTGACTCTTGATCTAGAGCAGGCTCTTGGCTCGGGTTGGATGGTGGTAAGTCCACCCCCACACGTATCTGAGTTGGCGGGACCGATGCTTGAGCCATGGCAGTCGCGTGCTGAGTTAGCATCATCTGGTGCATGTTCTCCATTATGGATTGCATTTGTTTCAGAGATGTCCCCAGTATAGTGATGCGTTGTTTCGCGTTTCCTGACGGCGAAGCTTCCTCGCGTTCATCTTCAATGGCATAAACTCCCATTTTCCTAGGCATCATCGAAGGATGCGTATAGGTTGCTGCAGAAGTCGACTCTATACTCTCAGTATTTGATTCGGGAGAATGGCGACCCCTAGCGTCGGAATCAGAGGAGTACGAAGTCAGTTGTTGTGACCTTAAACGAGTGTTCTGGAACACTCCATCTTCAGTGTCTCTGAGGAGCATGTTGGATCTCCTTCGGCTCGGAGTTCTAAAGGACGGACGTCTTGAGCCTGAGCTTCCTCCAGGTATATGCGAAGCCATGTTCACGGATGCATGCGCGGGCTCTTCTTCCTGGAAAGACAGAGAGTAGCTCAACCGGTCGAAAATTGACCATTTTGCTTTAGAACAGCAGCAGTCAATCACAATCTTATGACTATTACAACATTGCTCGCCAGGGGGCGTAATAGACATATTGGAAAGTCCCCTTTTCTTACGCTTCTGGATTAGATATTTGCGTAAGTCAGGAGGAGTAGAAGAAGAAGACGACGGCTTGTTCCTTCTGTTCCCATCAGTGGGCATGCGGAGATTGGGCACCATAGTTTTCCCTGTGCCACCTGTGTACAACAGGTTGGCCATCTGGGTGGCGGATAATCCCCGGGGAGGGTGTCTTTCCGCAACCTGAGCTTGCTTTACGCCGTGGGACTTCGCCTGGCGTAATTTGGAAATTTGCTCAGACTGGCGTAAAGCTGAAGAGGTCCTCAGTCGGCCATCGGCTTCTCGCGTAATCCGGAGGGTAGGCAGATTGCTCCCTCGCTGGCGTAAAGGCCGAGAAGTTGAGTACTCTGCCGCTTGCTTTCCCTTACGGAGATCATAACGCTCATCTGGTTCCTCGTAGAGGTCAGATATTGTCTTGCGTACGGAGCATAATTTATACTTCCGATTTGGCGCTGAGGCATCATCAGAAGTTTTGTCTGTACCGCGCGTAGCGGGAGACTGGTTTCTACGCGTAGAGCGCAGTGGATACTTCTGGGTTAGCGCTGAGGCTTTGCCCGAAGTTTTGTCTGTACCGCGCATAGCGGAAGACTGGTTTCTACGCGTAGAGCATAGTGGATACTTCTGGGTTAGTGCTGAGGCTTTGCCCGAAGTTTCTTCTGTACCACGCGTAGCGGGAGACTGAATTTTACGTGCAGGGCACGGAGGGAGCAATGCTACAACCTCATTGGTCGGAGAGATCGGAGAGTTCGGAGAGTCCACAGGAATGGTAGAGGATGTCTTGGGCATCCAGACCTTGCGCAGCTTCCTGTTGTCTTGGACGGAGAGAGGGTGAGAGCTACCCCCGGTTCGAAGCATATCTTCGTAGGTAGACTGGTCGAATTGGACGACCAGTGTCTTCTTCATGGTTCCTACAGATACCGTATCGTGTTGAACAATTACTTCCTCATCAGAAGAGAAAGACGTCCCCAGCAGAGTCGCCATCTTGTTTGTGGTGGAAAATGAAAGAATAAAAATGTATTCAAGATGGGGTTTACACGAAACCCGCCTTCTTTGGTTTACAAACAAACTTGTACAATTTGATACTATACGAGGATATGGGAGTACAATTTATTTAATCTGGGTAAATATTGCTATAGGTGTCTGATCTGCAGTCGATCACTTTAGCCCTTGGACCACACGATGATGAAGAAGTAACGTAGAAGACAGGAAGCAGCTTCGAAGGTTGCAAAAGAGGGTGGATGTACGATGCCAAAGTCGTCGATCCCTACTCTTTGCCTGAGCTCCGGATTCTCTCTCTCTCTCTCTTGACCTCTGGTTCGATCTTTCTTGGAAGTTCGACCTTGGATCTGATATTGGTTTTCGTGACCAATTTTTTGACCTTGTTCGTCATTGATAGAGGTCTCTATTTATAGAGTTTTAGTGACAGTGACCACTCCGTCGGTGTAGAAACCGAGGAGTGGAAAGTACAGCACCCTTTTACATAATGGTTAAAATAACCAATGCCTGCGTATAGATGATCCTTTGAATGAGCGTGTGACGCGGGTCCAACTAAGGGACAAAACGCGTATAATCGCTACGAAGATCACGGCGTAGAAGCCACGTAGGTAGGTATCCCTCGTGTAGAAGAGGTGGGCATAGAAGCCAATGTCTGTCACCATGGCGTAGAAGCCAAGTAGGCATAGAAACCGAAATAGGTGTAGAAGCCGAGTGGTCATAGAGGCCGAGTGGGCGTAGAAGCCAAATGGTCGTAGAGGCCGAGTGGGCATAGAAGCCAAGTGAGCACAGGAGTTGAATGGGCGTAGAAGTCGCTGCGCACCGTGCCAGAGTACTGATATGGACGTCTTAGCCGGAATTACGGCTTTTGAAGATATAATCAAATCTCTTGCATTAAATGCAGAGATTTGCCACCATCCCGTGCATTAAATGTGGAGGCGTATTTTTGAAGGTCTGCAGCCCTTCTGCGCATCAGTCGCAGAGACGTGTCTTGAGAAACTGTCACCGCTATGTGCTTTAGACGTAGAGATGTGCCTCGAGCAACTGTCATCGCTCTGTGCATTAGACGTAGAGACGTGCCTCGAGCAACTGTCATCGCTCTGTGCATTGGTCGTAGAGACGTGCCTCGAGCCCCGTACGGAGTGCAGCTTTTGATATGACAGGCGGTTTGTCTACTGCAGAGCGTAAACAGCTCATGTCTGCCCGTGTAAAATAAGGCAGCGTATCCCTTCGTGCACGTAAAAGCAGTTTACGCAAAGGAGATGGCGATAAATGACAGCCTGGGTCGCAGTGCCGTCATCTGGGTAGTCGAGCAGTATCCCTGGGTAGTCGAGCAGTATCCCTTTGTCAAAAGTCCAGACTTCTGGTTCATTGCAGGATCTGATAGGTTCACTTTGGAGAATACGAAGCATCTCTCGTACACTTCAATGCTGCGTTGCAAGAGGATGGGTTTCACGTCCAGGAGTCAATGAAGCACCCTGTTTATGCTGAAGCGGTTTGGACGTACTGCCTTACGTTGAGTTTATATTTCATGCTGTGTTTGGCGGAGAAAGCTCTGTTGCACGTTTGATGGCTCTAAAGGCCTCTGTTTACGCTGCTCTGCATCAATATGCTGCGTATAGCCATCCAGCGTATTTTTTATGCTTCTACAACACACACACGGACACTAACCCTATCACGGATATGGACACACACACATGTAGACACACATGGACACTGACACACACCCTAGTTAATATAGAAATTTGGTTTCATAATTAGGAATTTGGGTAGTACATAGCTATTTGTGTTTATGTATGTCTATTTAGATATATATTCTCTATTTGATTGTAACTATAAAATTGAGTAATTGGTATAATTGGGAGTTAGTTTATATGTGTCAAATTAGATGTGTGTCGATTGAAGAGTATCAATTTGATATATTCATATGTATAAGTATAAAATTTGATAGTGATCTAGTGTCAATTAGTAGTGTATATGAGTGTCGAGTGGTAATGTAAACACCCTGTTTTTTTCTAAAAAATTTAAAATATATTTTTACCAATTTTTTGTATTTTTTCTAGAAATATAACTAAGGGATTTTGTGAATAAAAGATTTTAAATGATATTAATTAATATTAAAATATTATGAAAATAATATTTTATGGTGTAAAATAGAAAACCGGACATAGGGTAATTTTCTGTGAATTTATTGGACTCGGTAAGCATTTTTAAAGCCCTAGAAACCAATGTACAATTAAACCGAATTAAACCTGTGCCAAACACCCAACATCCCCATGAGAGCCGAAGCCAAGCCCAAGGAGCATTGACCCAGCACAAATTCTAGGCCCAAACCCAAGGGGATTAACCAAGTCAACTTCTAGGTCAAACACCTAACCTAAGTCCACATGTATATAAACAAATTTTATTTTCCTTCTTTATTATATAATCCCAAACCCATCCCTAACCTTATACACAGCCGACCTCACCCCCGAGCTCCTGTTCATCGACCCTTCCCTGCGCTGGAGCCCGGTCAGCCTCACCGGAGTCCAGCGAGCCGATCTCCTCTTCCCTACGCCGACCTTCCTCCTCGGCCGACCGTCGAAGACCCCGCCGGCCTGCGCACCCCGCTCCGGCCCGGCCGTCCTCCCCGACCGGCTGTGCAACACCTTCCCCGACTTGGGCCGCCCGCTCCGGCTACAGCCTCGACGACTTCAACCCACCATTGGCCGACCATCATCCCCGACTCCACGGGACAGCCACCCCCGTCCAGTCCCGACCCCACGGGATGCCGCCGCCTTACAGCCGACGACTCCCCGCTCGACTCCCCGGAGCCCTCGACCACCCCAGCATCTCGTTTCCCCCCCCCCCCCCGACGCTGCCGCCAGGCCGCCGCACGACTCCCCGGAGCCCGTCGACCTCCCCGTCTAGTACCCTTCCATCTCCAGCCCACGACCCCGACGCCGCTCCGCCCAGTCCAGCCCGACTCCACCGTCACCTCCCCGCTCGACTCCTCGAGCCTCGCCGACCCAGCACCGGCCGCATCCATCGTGTCCACCGACCACAGTCGACCCAGCAGTGAACCCTAGACTCGACACAGCGACTCAGCCAGGACACAGTTCGAGTCGGACACAGCAGACAGGACACGGACGCGTGAAACTCAGATTCACGGAGCCCTGTTCAGGTACCGTTTTCTCCCTCCTCGTATCTTCATTTTCGATTCCGTCAGTTGTAACACGTAGACTGTATACCCCTCTCGGTGTCCGTGCAACCCGCTCGGTGCATCGCTTCCTGTGGTGATCGCAAACTGCGATCCAAAAACAGAAAAAACAATGCCCTGTTTTACCCTGAAACTGAGTGCGTCCCGCCAAACGGGACGACTTGGTCGCACGCGGTCTTTACCGAAACCTGCGCGACGTTGATACGGACGTGTGGAATTTCGCAGAAGTCGATTCGGATGTGCGTGCACACCGGAATCAACGCGTATCCGCCGACAACGCCCCGTATCCGACCATTCTGGAATACGCTGCAACTTTGTGTACACACGACAGATCGAGACAAAACTTATGCCATCGGACTCTTAGCAATACGCTGGTCCTGTGACCCAAGTTTGGTTCGATTCTGAGAACGTTGACAAAATCGTGTATCGTGGGCCCCACAGGCTCCACTTGACGGGCGATTTTGTGATCGGCTCATCGAAATCCAATTTTGGAAGTTCCGTTGGATTCGTATCATCGTTTCTGACTTGTAAACACTGAGTTTGAGGAATTTGGAGATATTTGACCCTGACACGCTTTTCGGTGCAAAGTGGCCCACATATGAAACCCGCTTTGGCCCAGAAATGTCCTTTTTGCCCTTGTGTCCAAATTGGACTTAAGGACAGGCGTTTCTAGCTATTTGATATCTTCTGAGACTGTTGATGATGTTTATTACAGCTTTTGGAGGAGTACCCACAGGATCCACTGATACAGGGACGACTGTTGGTATTCGGACACCAGACAAGTGTACCTTGCCAAACTCTGCAGTATTGTTATATTTTTTCCTTGCTTCATTATATTGCTGTGCATGCTTAACCTAGGACCGTGTGACGTACTTAGCGTCCGATTATTAGTCGGGTGCCAACACTGTACGCGGTGTTGGGTATTGTCATCTAGAGATGGACATTCGTGACACTTTACATTCTCGTACTTGACTTATCAAGTACACTTTGACCCAGGACACTTAACACTCCTCATGAGACAGGATCTTTTCAAGATATTCGTGGTGATTCTGTATAGGATACATGACTTGACAGAGATACTATATTCTTAGATACATTATGACTTGTTGCATTAGCTATGATCCCGCTTGACATGGACATGAGACGTTATGGTCATGATATGCGTGGTTATATTGGGTGGGGAGAGACACAGGCTACAGGCTGTTCCATATATATATATATACATCCACTATTATTGAGAGGTCGTAGACTCTCGGAGCAGAACTAGACCCACTACCGGTTATTACCGCTACCGGCTCCCCGACACAGAGCTGGTAGTGGCTCAGCCTGAGTACTCGTGATGCTCTCACTTGCATTTTCACTTAGATGATTACTTACTTGCCCTATTTATTTCATTTATTTTCTGCACTGTATTTAGTTTGGCATGAACTTTCTTGTACCTTGCTATGTCCCCTGAAGACCTGGATCCGGATTATGTCCTCAGGATTTGAGGACGAGATCTATCCCGAGGTATACGGGACCGGAGCAGGAGCTGATCCAGGAGCTGTACCACCATCCGAGGACGAGGTGTTAACCGAAGACTTTTCCTGAGCATCCAGGGTTCATGCTCAGTATTTATTTATTTCAGTCATTTATATTCTGGTCTGTTGAACCATTGTATCAGATATTTATCGGGTTGTTCCCCGAAGCACTTTGTTGAGACTAGCTGATGATTTACATTTCTTATTTATTCTGTGGATCATATTTTATATCTTGTGTGGATGAGATTAGTTGTGCCAGGTTGTCGTAGACTTGATTTTACAGCTTAAGTATGCCCTAATGGATCCATTAAATTGGGTTTGTCCATCGGTGCGTGCTGCTGGCCATTGCCACGTGTCTAGTCCCTCGGTATTTTGGGACTGGGGCGTGACATGGTTTTTGTGGTGGCCCATGCAGGTCTACGATTAAATTGTTCGGTTTCAACTTAGGGACCGAGCAAGCCTGCAATAGGAATAGGATAAGTTATAGGATCTCATCCACAACTGACTATGACTCATCCTCCTTCCAATCCATTCCGTTAAATAATTGCATCCTGCTTGATTCATGTGCCTTCTTATTAGTTCCTTGAGTGTAGCTTTCTCCTAGAATATAGAAGTCCCTGTTGATAGAATAATAAGTAGAGTAACATTCCTATTAAGAGTACAGCTAGGATATTGACATACCCCTAAGTAGAACGCTTAATGAACCCTAGCGTCCCACACCTATAAGATAATTTGCCATTAATCCTTGTTATAGTCATGAATGACCTAAGAGTAGTATAGGCACTGCTAAGAGCTAGTTAAAGATTTGACCCTAGTGTTTGACCCCAGTCTTGAGGACCTAATAAAAATCCGAGATCTAACGTTTGAACTGAACCTAATGTGCATAGTGAGATAGTGTTAGGATATAGGTTCGTGTCGTGATATTAGCAGACGGTACCTCAGGAAGCCCAGAGCAACGAGTATGACATTCCCCATGAGATCATACCTCAAACACGGAGAATTGCTCGGCACCTCCCCCTTAGAAAACCATGATATTATCTAGAGCCCATATTTTAATTTCATATGTTGTTCATCGGCGACCTTAACATTCGCTAACGCGCAACGACTAAATTATGTTCTTCTTTCCTCCGTCTTTCAATTGTGCCACCTGCCACTTTTGATAGTAGGTCCAGTAATTTTATTCCCTGTTAAGGACCCATAGTTTGCTAGGATTATAGCTGTAGTCTTGAATTTGGAAATTATGTGATTGATAATTAGAACTTGACAGTTTAAGTCATTATTGTAGATTATGACCTAATGATTACCCCTTAGCTTTAAATCACATAATTTGTACCCCCACCTCGATACAAGTTATCTTTTCTTTCCCTTGAGACTAGTAACCTGTCCATTCTCGCTATTGACACATGACCTATGAGCACTATAATTAAGACTTAAGATGACCATTACTTACGTAATACCATAGGAGACCCTAATAAGAGTTTCTGTTTTATTTACATGTGCAAGGTTATTTTGCAGGATCCTCTTAAGACTGTCACGGTACTAGTTTAATTCTTATAAGTTGGGTAGTATGCCTCACAACCTAGTACCACATAGTCCACTTGACCCATTGAGGCGGTATAACCGAATGGCATTAATTGCATGCTAGCAAAAGATGACAGTGTTTATTCAGATAATAAAATTTAGAGGTCCTTGTCCCTATTTGGTCAACTAGCGACTTAGACAAGGAAGTTGTATGATAACTGTAGAGATTGTAGTCCTTTATTAATGTTGCTTATTTTGTTTTATTTTGTGAACTGGAATAATTTATACCTCCTTTCATCATCATCTAGCGTACTTATATTTCATATACTACCTAGACTTATGCTGCTGTTACAGCCTAGTTTTGCAAGCTCATCCTTTTATCAAGCTTGTTCATGACATATGTATTAGTGGACGCGTACACTAATACGTTTCAGAATCAGGGTACTACGGTCTGATCAACCATAGTGCGCTTGGTTTGCCCTTCGTATAACTACTTTACGTGGATTGAGATATATAGTTGACTAGTAGACACCTGTACTTGCCCTCTAAATATGTCTGAGCATATCGTATTGATTATATAACTGTACTAATACGAGCATGCAAACAAAGGATTACCAAAATAGGATTTCAATCCACGACTGCTTTGACAATTCCCATTTGAATTCTTTAAACGCCTTGATCCCGATACTTCTATTCTATTACCTCTCCCTTGAACTCTTTATTATTGATCTTCGTCTTCCCTTATTTCGGAAAGACGAAACCTCGTGCTTGGTATAAGTTTGATACACAAAGAGTACTAGATATACCCCATAGGCTGATTACATTCTTGAGGATTATTCTTTCGTAATTAAGGACCTATCATATGTGATATGATCGGCATTGAAATTCGAGGATTGAATGACATGAGTAAATAAATTGAGGAATATTCTCTTAAGGTATATAGCCTTATGTGATAGATGGATAAATTCAAAGTTGGGTAGCGGTGCATTGTCAACTCGAGAGGAATCTCTTTAGATTGTGACCGAGTAAGATTAGATTGGGAGAAGTTCAAGCCATTTTAATTTTGAGAAATTTAGAAGAATAACTAAGATGATGAGGATTAATGAACTTCAAATTCTTGATATTGAGGACTCAATATTTATACCTTAGGTACATGATTTTGAATAATGAAGGTAAAATCATCAATTTAAAATTAGAGGATAAATATAGAATCTCAGACTTGAACATTGGTGGACTGCATTTAAATTATTTTTCAATTTGATGATTTGAATTAAGAAATAAAAACTTGTTGGTTGGACGACATATTTGAAATATAGAGGATGTGAATGGAATTTAAAGAGTTGAAGCATACAAAATTTATAAGTGAAAATGAGAATAATATTGGACTCGAAATAATTCTAGAGGAGATTATGATAGTTTGAGATCGTGAGGTAAAATTTAATTGCGTATTTAAATCTTGAAGATGTTATATGGATTTAATTTAAAGTTGGATATGGATAATTTGAAACAAGGGAGAAGAGATAACGATAGGTTGAATTTTGATTGGAGCAGAGATCATCTTAACCTTGGAGTGATGGAAATGATTAGGATTTTAATTATCGTAAGGAGATTGCGATTGACTTGCCATATGTACATGAGGGATTAATAGATTATGCCTTATTTTAATTTTGAGGACGGCATTGTCATAAGTTGGCTGGATTGTGAAACCTCTCACCTAAGAATTTGACATACTTGGCTTAGATAGTGAGACTGAGGCTAGCTCGAATCCACTTAGAAATAGAACTCGGCTTTTTATTCAGTTTTACAACATGGTATCACGTGGCGCCCCTTACCATTGCTTCGACAGTTGGAGCCCTTCCCTAGTCACTGCCTTCCTACAAATTCCACCTCCTTGTCCTAGACATGCCCATCCTCCATTTCCATCTTTGTGAAATCTTCCAATTGTTTGGCGCTTTTATGCAAAAGAGTATTTAGGTGTCCATACTATTGGACATAACACATGAAGAAACCTATTTTTCGCTCATGTGGATTTTTTCCATGATTATCGGAATGTGCAACGTGCAAACAAGCCCACTCCGTTAAACCTAGCCTTGCATTTAACCAATGCAAAATCTTAGACCATCCTTGACTTCTACCATGACTTACTTTTAATTTCGAGGACGAAATTTTTATAAGTTGGGTAGATTGTAAACACCCTGTTTTTTCTAAAAATTTTAAAATATATTTTTACCAATTTTTCTGTATTTTTTCTAGAAATATAACTAAGGGATTTTGTGAATAAAAAACTTTTAAATAATATTAATTAATATTAAAATATTATAAAAATAATATTTTATGGTGTAAAATAGAAAATCGGACATAGGATAATTTTCTGTGAATTTATTGGACTCCGGAAGCATTTTTAAAGCCCTAGAAACCAATGTACAATTAAACCGAATTAAACCCGTGCCAAACACCCAACATCCCCATGAGAGCCGAAGCCAAGCCCAAGGAGCATTGACCCAGCACAAATTCTAGGCCCAAACCCAAGGGGATTAACCAAGTCAACTTCTAGGTCAAACACCTAACCCAAGTCCACATGTATATAAACAAATTTTCTTTTCCTTCTTTATTATATAATCCCAAACCCATCCCTAACCTTATACACAGCCGACCTCACCCCCGAGCTCCTGTTCATCGACCCTTCCCTGCGCTGGAGCCCGGTCAGCCTCGCCGGAGTCCGGCGAGCCGATCTCCTCTCCCCTACGCCGGCCTTCCTCCTCGGCCTACCGCCGAAGATCCTGCCGGCCTGCGCACCCCGCTCCGGCCCGACCGTCCTCCCCGACCGGCTATGCAACACCTTCCCCGACTTGGGCCGCCCGCTTCGGCTACAGCCTCGACGACTTCAACCCACCATCGGCCGACCATCATCCCCGACTCCACGTGACAGCCACCCCCGTCCAGTCCCGACCCCACGGGATGCCGCCGCCTTACAGCCGACGACTCCCCGCTCGACTCCCCGGAGCCCTCGACCACCCCAGCATCTCGTTTCCCCCCCCCCCCCCCGACGCTGCCGCCAGGCCGCCGCACGACTCCCCGGAGCCCGTCGACCTCCCCGTCTAGTACCCTTCCATCTCCAGCCCACGACCCCGACGCCGCTCCGCCCAGTCCAGCCCGACTCCACCGTCACCTCCCCGCTCGACTCCTCGAGCCTCGCCGACCCAGCACCGGCCGCATCCATCGTGTCCACCGACCACAGTCGACCCAGCAGTGAACCCTAGACTCGACACAGCGACTCAGCCAGGACACAGTTCGAGTCGGACACAGCAGACAGGACACGGACGCGTGAAACTCAGATTCACGGAGCCCTGTTCAGGTACCGTTTTCTCCCTCCTCGTATCTTCATTTTCGATTCCGTCAGTTGTAACACGTAGACTGTATACCCCTCTCGGTGTCCGTGCAACCCGCTCGGTGCATCGCTTCCTGTGGTGATCGCAAACTGCGATCCAAAAACAGGAAAAACAATGCCCTGTTTTACCCTGAAACTGAGTGCGTCCCGCCAAACGGGACGACTTGGTCGCACGCGGTCTTTACCGAAACGTGCGCGACGTTGATACGGACGTGTGGAATTTCGCAGAAGTCAATTCGGATGTGCATGCACACCGGAATCAACGCGTATCCGCCGACAACGCCCCGTATCCGACCATTCTGGAACACGCTGCAACTTTGTGTACACACGTAGGATCGAGACGAAACTTGCGCCATCTGACTCGTAGCAATATGTTGGTCCTGTGACCCAAATTTGGTTCGATTCTGAGAACGTTGATAAAATCGTGTATCGTGGGCCCCACAAGCTCCACTTGACGGGCGATTTTGTGATCGGCTCATCGAAATCCAATTATGGAAGTTCCTTGGGTTCGTATCATCGTTCTTGACTTGTAGACACTGAGTTTGAGAAATTTGGAGACCTTTGACCCTGACACGCTTTTCGGTGCAAAGTGGCCCACATATGGAACCCGCTTTGGCCCAGAAATATCATTTTTGCACTTGTGTCCAAATTGGACTTAAGGACAGGCGTTTCTAGCTATTTGATATCTTCTGAGACTGTTGATGATATTTATTACAGCTTTTGGAGGAGTACCCACAGGATCCACTAATACAGGGACGACTGTTGGTATTCGGACACCAGGCAAGTGTACCTTGCCAAACTCTGCAGTATTGTTATATATTTTCTTTGCTTCATTATATTGCTGTGCATGCTTAACCTAGGACCGTGTGACGTACTTAGCGTCCGATTATTAGTCGGGTGCCAACACTGTACGCGGTGTTGGGTATTGTCATCTAGAGATGGACATTCATGACACTTTACATTCTCGTACTTGACTTATCAAGTACACTTTGACCCAGGACACTTGACACTCCTCATGTGACAGGATCTTCCCAAGATATTCGTGGTAATTCTGTATAGGATACAGGACTTGACAGAGATACTATATTCTTAGATACATTATGACTTGTTGCATTAGCTATGATCCCGCTTGACATGGACATAAGACGTTATGGTCATGATATGCGTGGTTACATTGGGTGGGGAGAGACACAGGCTACAGGCTGTTCCATATATATATACATCCACTATTATTGAGAGGTCGTAGACTCTCGGAGCAGAGCTAGACCCACTACCGGTTATTACCGCTACCGGCTCTCCGACACAGAGCTGGTAGTGGCTCAGCCTGAGTACTCGTGATGCTCTCACTTGCATTTTCACTTAGATGATTACTTACTTGCCCTATTTATTCTATTTATTTTCTGCACTGTATTTATTTTGGCATGAGCTTTCTTGTACCTTGCTATGTCCCCTGAGGACCTGGATCCGGATTATGTCCCCACGATTTGAGGACGAGATCTATCCCGAGGTATACGGGACCGGAGCAGGAGCTGATCCAGGAGCTGTACCGCCATCCGAGGATGAGGTGTTAGCCGAAGACTTTTCCTGAGCATCCAGGGTTCATGCTCAGTATTTATTTATTTCAGTCATTTATATTCTGGTCTGTTGAACCATTGTGTCAGATATTTATCGGGTTGTTCCCCGAAGCACTTTGTTGAGACTAGCTGATGATTTACATTCCTTATTTATTCTGTGGATCATATTTTATATCTTGTGTGGATGAGATTAGTTGTGCCATGTTGTCGTAGACTTGATTTTACAGCTTAAGTATGCCCTGATGGATCCATTAAATTGGGTTTGTCCATCGGTGCGTGCTGCTGGCCATTGCCACGTGTCTAGTCCCTCGGTATTTTGGGACTGGGGTATGACAGGTAAAGTGTCCTTGGGTGGATAATGGTGTATTTGTACTAATGTATCGTGTGTGTACATAAGTGTGTGTTCAAGAGAGTGGGGGCCGGGGTGTGTATACATAGTACATTGTGTGTGTGTGTGTGTGTGTGTGTGTGTGTGTGTGTGTCAAGTGTATGAGAGCGTCCAAGTGAGAGGTGTGTATGTGTATATGTTTAAGTGAGGGATGAGTGAGCTAGTGAGGGATAATAATAATAATAATAATAATAATAATAATATATATATATATATATAGAAGTAGGTATAAATATGTGTTGAGTGTCAAGAGTGTGTGGCCTATACCAAGTATCAAGTATAGTTAGTGTCATGGGTATTTGAAAATGTATCATAGTGTCAAGGTACAAGAGAGTATCAATATGATATTGTGTACCATGGTATGCGATATCCACATGATACCCAAATACCTAGATTGTTATCAACACCTATGTGTATATTGGACACTCCGAGGTCAAGTGTTCCTTGTGGGCTTACAAGGTAATCATAAGTGTTGATTTCTAACTATGATATAGCTTATTTAATCTCCTATGTCAAGTGTCTATGTCATCCCGAAGTCAAGTGTCCATGTCAGTCCTTCTTTGAAAAGTAAATTTACATCTATAAGCATTCTTGATGCTTTTAGAGTTCTACCAATTTCTGAAAAATCATAGAAAAGACAAAGAACGAAAGGAGTAAAAAATCATAAAAAACAAAGAATGGAAAATCCTAGAAAAAAATTTATAATACTTAGCCTTTTCTAGTATTTTTTGGAAATTTGGTAGAACTTTAAAAGCCTTAAAAGGCTTGTAGAAGTACATTTTCTTTTCAGAGAATGCCTTACAATGAACACGTGACGACACATATTTAATAGGGTTTGAAATCAGGGTTGTCCACATGTCTACTAGTTTTCGGATAGTCACAAATTATAAAACCGATACTCATGAATCACGATATGGATACTCACGCATCACAACTCGTATACTCACGCATCAATAAGAGTTGTTACTTTGATGAACATGCATGTGTATCCATCTTTGCATCCATTTGAACAATATACTTGAACGATGTCTATTCATCTTTGTAGAAGTATCTAAAAATGGGTCTGAATTACAACCTGTGTTATCGTTCATAGATGTACAACCGTCATCCTGATGACATGTACGGTGTGCGGGATGAATTCATACAGGGGGTGGAGTAGTTCCTACAGTTCGCCAAGGCGTTCCCTTAGTTCATGGACGACACCAAAATTAAGTGTCCGTGTGTGAGTTATCGCAACTTAAAATATCACCAAGAAGTGGATGTGACATAGCATTTGTACTCGAGAGATTTTATGCTGAATTACTATTAGTGGACCTCACACGAAGAACTTGTGCCTTTAGCATCGGATCTGGAACCTTATGTGAAGTCGTATATGGATGTCCACGACCACGCTGATTACGACTACGGATGGGTTAACATGATTTTTGATTCTACGGGGCCTAGTTTCGATCCGGACAATCATGATGCAGCTGAGGAGGCACCGAATATTGATGCTGCGAAGTTCATGGAGTAACTGGAGAGAATGCAAGGACTCCATTATATCCTGGTTGTAAGAATCATTCACCGTTGGAGGTGGTTACAAGACTGTTGAGCAGCAAATCCAATTTTAAATGTCGCAAGAATGCTACAACCGACTGATGGATTTGATTATAGAGATCTTGTCGGCGGGTGCCAAGTTACCTAGAGACTTCTACTGATCTGAGAGAATGGTGAGATCGCTCTGGATGGATTACGAGAAAAATTGATGCAAGTCACAACGGGTGCATGTTGTACTACAAAGACGGCAAGGATGAAGACGTGTACAGATATTGTAGTGCTGATCACTACAAGGCAACTGGTACTGGAAGACCTATCGGTGCAAGAAAGCCGACCAATTCGATGCACTACTTGTCTTTGACGTCGCGGTTGCAGAGGTTGTTTATGGTGAAGGAGAGTACCGAAAACATAAGTTGGCACAGGCGAAAATAAATTGAAGGAGTGTTGGATCTCCTATCCCGTGGAGAAGCATGGAAGCACTTCGATCGAGAGTATCTCAATTTTGCTTTGGATCCGCGTAAAATAAGATTGGGGCTCTCCTCAGACGGTTTTATCCGATTCGGACTTTCGGGCTCTCAATATTCGTGTTGTCATGTAATCATCACTCCGTACAATCTACCGCCTTGGATGTGCATGAAGACTCCAGTTATGTTCTTAGCCTCCATTGTCCTAGGTTCGAACTATCCGAAGAGAAACATTAATGTGTACTTACAGCCGTTGATCGATGAGTTGAATCAGCTGTGGGAAGTAGGCGCCAATACGTACGATGTTTCCAGAAAGAATAATTTTCAAATGAAGGTAGCACTTATGTGGACCATCAACGATTTTTAAGCTTATGGCATGTTATCTGGATGGAGTACTCATGGTCGTCTCTTATGTCAATATTGCATGGATCGCACTAAGGCTTTCCGTTTGAAACATGGAGGAAAATTGTGCTTCTTCGATTGTCATCGACAATTTCTACCGTCGGATCATCAGTTCCGGAGGAACATGAATGCTTTTCGTGATGGCATTATCGATAAGGAAAATCCACCTCCAAGGTGGTCCGGAGACACGATATGGGAAGAGATTAAAGATTTACCAAGTGCTATCGAAGAGCCTACTAAGGGGTACAAGTATGATGGATTTGGTCGCACTAATAACTGGACAAAGAGGATACGGTGGCTCAGAGAAGTACGAGACAGACATCCGTATGGATTCATGCAATGCTCGACTGTTAGCATTAGAGCGGATACGTCCTCCAGATCTGTCGGCATCGACACTGCCTCCACCAATTTTACTGCCTCCTCCATCGTCATCGGTGATGCTTACACAAGAGGAATATCAGTTTCTTCTATCTCAGATGCCCGGCGGTGCTCCTCCAACTCCTGATCAACAGTAGTCCTTGTTTGGACAGTTTTTAGTGTGTTTGTGTGTACTGGCCCAATTTTTGTCTTTGATGTATTTATTTTATATTTTTTATTACATTCTAAGACGCATGTTACACTTTTTTAAAATTAATTCATCGACTTCTTGGGACGTATTTAGTGTAATGTCAGTTTGTAGATTTATTTCTATGTGAGTTTAGTTTATTATTCATATTAACTGTATGTGAATTTATTGGTATTGAGTTTTCCACCGAAGGGGTCGACGAACCCAAAAAATTCAACGGAGGGTTGCTCCGGGTCTTTTTATATAAATATGATTTTATAACTGAGATTTTTATTGGAAAGTATTATACAAACTGCATTCTATTTTTTTAAATGTTATTTTACAATTTAGTGAGGTTCGGCGACGTTCTGCGACGTGTAGTTACGTCGCTAACATGTATCATAATGTTGATAAATTTTACCATGGACGTCGCAGAACATCGTGACACGTCGCTATGAAGCTGACATGGCCATTTTTGTCATGTCAGCATTGTTGTAGCAAAACGTCGCTCATAATATCGCTAATATGACGACATTTAGCTAAGAACTTTTATGTCGCTAACTTACCAACGCCGCGTCGCGAGACGTTGCTAATGTCAAAAAAAATTGTGACAGCAAATATACGTCGCTATAGGGACGAATAGCGACGAATTTGTTGTCAGCGACCATAAAATATGCGACAACACCAAAACGTCACAAATTTATTTTAGCGACGTTTTTTTACCTATTAGCGACATTTTAAGGCGTTGTTAATATGTATTATTTTTGTAGTGGCACTCTGGGATATTATTCATGTAGGTTGGGAACCCACACAACACCAACATAATTTGGGGCAAGTAATTACTTATACCCACTTTTATATATATATATATATATATATATATATATATATACACAGAGAGAGAGAGAAGGGATCCAGATTTTTCCATTTTTGCATTCTTCAAGCATCCCCATGGTTACAACCATTGGATCTTGTTTAAATCATCTAACCGTAACTATTGTTTTGAATGATTCAAACCAACGGTTAAAATGAGATGACTTAAACAAGATTCAATGACTGTGAAAGAGAAAATATTAGAGGATGCAAAAATAAAAAGAAATCGATCTTATATATACACACACACACGAAAGAAGTTGCAACTAAACAAAAACGGTACAAACTATTACCAACAATTGCCACAAATGTGCACACTCCGAAATTATTTCCATCGATCTCGATCTCCTGGAACAAAAGTGTTTCAACAACCAGGACGTAAGGACCTATTAGACAGATTTTGATTGGTCCGACAATTCCAACTTCTGCAAATTATATTGCCTTTTGATTTAGTCGTCGTTTCAAACGTAGTGATTTGATTTTTATGTATTGATTGCTTAGAACACAGACGTTTGACTCATATTTTGTTCTGTCCTGTGGCAAGCGGCCTCAGCCAGGGCCGTTTCTAATATTCTCAAGACCGTGTACAAATATTAAAAATAATATTTTTTTAATTATTCTAGAAAGATATTTTTTTTTTTTTTGATAATTTAGAAAACTCATTAGTATAGTTTCTAAAAACAATAATACTAAGTTTACTATCAAATGCTTACAACTTTCCTACAACTCTCTCACTCTGTATTGTATTTCGTGACGCTGAGTTGCGAATGCATTGATTTTTCTCTCTATTTGCTTGGACTTCGTAATCAAAATCTTCGTCAATAGTCCGCGGTCCTAGAACTATCGACTATCGTTCCATCTATGAAAAGTACAGGGAACGGATAATAACAGAAAAGAGAGCGGTTGATATCATAGAGGTGGCATTGATGATAGAAAAACCGAAAGCAACAGAGGGCCGGTAGGTCAAATTATTTATTTTCAAGGTGACGTACATTATGGGGTGATCATGGTGGTGGTCAATAATCACACTCTCTGACCCATCAAAACTAGCACTAAATTTAGCAGACATCGATCATCTTCTTTGGCATCATCATCAGGAAATTAATAAAGAGTGGGGACACTCACATTGTCTCGATAAACTTTTGGGTTTTACCAATTCATTTATATTGTTGGCCCCAGTTAGAATCTCTGCTGTTATACATCGAAACTCAAGAACGTTCGAGAGTATATAGTGTGGATTAGTTTCCAAGCAAATTTTATCGACATTTCTTGTAACAAAATAAATATTTAACCCTAAAACTGGCAAGGCGTATAACATGATGACTAGGGTAGCAATAGCAATCGTGGTTATATATACTTAGTACGTAAATAAATTATTAAAAATATATATATATAAAATTATTATAAATATTGTCATTTTTAGAAATCAAACTCTAGCAACCAAGAAAAATATTTCTAATCTTAACCACTTGAATTAGAATTACTTAACCACTTGAATTAGAATTACTTAGTTGTAAATAAATAATATTAGGTAGTTAAATAATTAGTTATTTAAAAAAAAAATTAGTGCAGTATTTACATACGGCTTAGACGTCTCAATTTTGAACCGTTTTCAAGCCTCATTATAAGAGTAAGTACTAGTAACGTGCACGTGCATTACACATGCGTAAAAAAAATGTTAAAAAAATTAAATATAAATATTGTCGTTTCTAGAAATCGAACTCAAGCGACAAAAAAAAATATCTCCCACCATAACCACTTAAGTTGTAAATAAATAATATTAGGTAGTTAAATAATTAATTTTTTAAATAATTAGTGGAGTATTTACATACGGCTTAAATGGCTCAATTTTAAACCGTTTTCAAGCCTAATTATAAGGGTGTATATATATACTAGTAATGTACACGTGCATTGTACGTACGTAAAAAAAATTATTGTAAAAAATTAAACATGAATTTATTATAAAAAAAAAATTTCTAGGAATTGAACTCAAGAAATCAAGAAAAATGTCTCACACATTAACCACTTGAGTTAGAATTATTTAGTTATAAATATATCATATTAGGTAGTTAAATACTTAGTTAAATTTTTTTTATGATTAGTAGAGTATTTAGGTAGTTATTTAATTATCTTCTTATTATTTTTTTAATTAGTTTAAATTATATATATATATATATATATATATATATATATATTGTGTGTGTGTTCCAGAAACTTGCTAGTTCGAACAACGGGAGAAGTGCTTTAATTATTTTTTTGTGGAAAAATTAAGCGAGGTGGGTTTGGTGATAGTACGAGAGACCGGGTTGCCTTCGGGACGGATTTGTAGTCCTTCGAGTCGATTAGTGTAAAATTATGGCCTAGTCACGAGATATTAGATCCACTGTATAACTGACATTCTCATCTAATCTATAATATTTAACCATTCTTTTCTGAAATAGCAGTCGTTGAATTATTTTGATCTAATCTGAACAACTTAGATTCTTAAACTATCCAACGCAATATTTTGATCTAATATGAACAGTAAAAATATATCGAACGACTGTCAATTTAAAAAAACATACAGAGATGATATATATATATATATATATATATATATATATATATATATATGTTTGAAAATATGTAGAGACATGCTTATTTAATCCTCAACTTTTGTCGTTACTTAGAACTTTGATGCTTTGGTAAAGACTTCAACAAAAATATAATTTGAAGTGTATCTTTTTATCGGTTTGTTAAGTGACGTTCAACTTGCAAGTGATGTATTCAATATTTATTAAGATTGTAATGATCTGTAATTTAGTACTCAATACATGTTTACGTGAAAGATGCATCACGGTTGGGGTCACTAGAAAATGAATAATAGAACTTAGCCTATATATAATTGGGTGACAACTTCCTTGTACTTTCTTTATTGGAATCTGACTTGAAAACTTTAAGCAAGTAGTGTATTACTAAAGATTGTATCATATCTTATTTTAACTCATTATTAAGTATATTTCATAGAAAGTAGACTGCTGATCATATATTTAAAGCTTATTGTTGAGTACTCTAGTCTACAATGAGCATCATTACTCATAAGAAATGAAATGTCTTACTCTTTACACAGGGCCGATCCAAAAATAATTTTGACAAAACTTCTTTTCTTCTGGTAGAACATTTTTTTAGGTTTAACATAATCCTATAAGAGATTTGAGTCGTGAATGTTCGGATACAGATCCATAATAAAGATTAAAGGTCAAACTAAGATTAATTTTGAATATAACCATTCAACTTTTCGGACCGGCTATGACTGTACACCACATAAAATAAGCTATTCCTGATATATCGTATAATCAACGTGCTTGTTAACCTAATTAATCTCTTATTCAACCCTCTAATAATTGATGCCGTCAATTTTGGGTAAGAGATTCCTTCTGTCACATAATATTCACGTACATGATAATAAAGGGCTCTGACAGTCCGGTACATACGTGTGACAAAAGATTCTCAGGAGAAGCAAAAGCACAAATGGACAGCTCCACTGATCTTCTTGCCAAACTTCACTGCAACTTCTTAAAGCCCATTAGGACTGTACCAATTTGGACTGAACCAATCGAATCAATCCGGTTCAAAATGAAACGATCGGTTTTTAACCGAATCGTTTGACTGTTCCGATTAGATCGGTGGAATAGTTTTAATCACCGAACGTTATTGTTCGATTAATAAATTAATAATATCAAAAATCGATATAATCCAACAAAATCAATCAACTAACATATTTTATATTTTTTTATTATTTTATTTTATTGTTTGTTATTTTTAGAGTTTTTTTTTGTCATGGGAAATAGAATGATGGAAATGAACTATTGTGCTTGTTGGATATGGAATGATAAAATAATTTAAATGAGTTATTAGCAAACTTGTGGATAAAAAATAAAAAATAAAAAATTTAATTTTTTTGATTTTAAATATATTATATTCAAATACAAAATCGTTCAGTCAAGTCGACTCAAACAGAATCAAGTAGAATGGTTTCAAAACCGAACTGATAAATTGGTTGGTTTGATTCGGCTGTTATTATTTTACAATCGAATAATTTCGATTTAGTGATGGTTATAACTAAATAGATCGACTACCAACCGATGTACAATCTAGCTCTGATATATCATATATGTACGTTTATCTTAATCTAACTTTGATAGAAACGGAAGAAAACTTGCCAGACTCTTTCACATGTTCCTATTATCTGCAAATAACAATAGGTCATATATATTGATACATTACCTACTTGAAATAATAATTTTTTTTTTCTTTCACTGAGACAATAAGTGACACTAGGTCAGTTAGTTAGTTAGTTAGTCAATTGGAAGTATCCTCGTTGAAGATGAAGGATTAGAACAAATTAAGCTAAATACTTACATATAATTCCTATTTCCTAATTAATTACATATTGTGGTCATTTTATCAATATTATTAAGTAATTAAGTTAATTAGAACAAGTTATAATTAAAGATTGCCACTGCGAAGGTAAGATGTATTAGACCACCTTAGCGATTCCAAAAATAAATCACTCACACTGACACGACAATGACAAATAGTAAATAATAAACTAAATTATAATTTAATACTCTCGACTATTCAAGTTGTTTAGTTTGATATTCTAAACTTTGATAGGTAACAATTTAATATCATCAACTATTGAAAATAATTCATGTTCATACCCTTCGTCAGCCAGGATTAACTATATCTTTAAAAAAAGAAATAAATAAATAAAACTACCCTTCCTTCAACAACACAACTACCACAACTGCCCCCTTACCCCCCACCCCCTCCCCCTCTTCCTTCCCGTCGAGCCCTCCCCAGCCGCCCCCATCAGTCGCGCCCTCCCTAATCGCCCCCCTCCTCACAACGCCCTCCCAACTCACCCCCCCCCCCCCCCCGCCCCGACTACACCCCCTCGCGTCGCTGTCGTTGTTGCTACCGTTGTCGTTGAGAGGGGGAAGAGAATGAGGGAAGGAATATTTTTGTCATTTATAAACTTCTGTTAACACCAGTAGAATATTATGTTATATAATTAATAGTTAAAGTATTAAGTTGATACATATTAAAGTTTAGGATATCAAGTTCAAAAACTTAAATAGTTAAAAGTATCAAGTTATAATTTAGCATAAATAATAATACGAAGAAAAAACATAACTAAGCCACATATTAGTGATATGTTGCGTTACTTAGTTGGTGAGACGCCAGGAGTCTCTTATACATTATAATTTAGCATACTAGTTATGACTAATAGTTTGACACTGTTCGACATTAAAATTTGGGATTTTTTGAACAACAAACTAAAGAAAGTACAAAGAGGTCATAAACAGACGATCTAAGTACAATTTTTGATTCTGGGGTGTGACGACAGACAAAGAGCGCAGCAGTGACTCTTTTACTCCGTTGACGGTCCGATGCGGGAGCGAGGAGGCTCTTCTATGTTCTCTCTCCTGTGCCTGGGGATGGTCTGGTCTCCCTGAAGAAGAAACAAAAAGTCAGCCTCTAAAACGTTCAAGTTGCTCCTATTTATAGCCATAGTGCTGATGGGCCATAGGTGCCGCATATACCTCTGTTTGGTGGCAGCATAAGGCTCCTTCAACAGAATACGGTTGCAACTGTAGCCGCATGCCATAGGCAGATTGCCAAGTGGTCCAAGTTGATATATGTTGTTGAAGAGATCTCAGGGTGGCTGTGTGTGTGACTTGGTCAGGTGAACACGTAGTCTGCACTGATTGCGCGAGAAATCATCTTCGGTTGTAACAGAAAGATTCTGCAAGTTGAGAGCCGCATAACATATTGGCCGCAAATTGTCATGGTCGCATACGTACTCTCGTTTGGACTTGGTCGAATGGACTATCAGCCGGATGGCGTTGTGGCCGCATACGAGCTCTCGTCTGGCTTTGGTCAATGGACACTGTGGCCACATGTTGACGAGTCCAGATGGGGTCATAGCCGCATATGATGACTAGGCCGCATAATGGAGGTCAGGTGGTCTGTCGCGTCTTTTGAGACCATTAATGCGTGATGCGACTTTCTACCTTTTTGCAGGCCGCTCCTTTCACGAATCTCGAGGCGCTCAAAACTTTATGTCAGTCATCGGAGACTGTGTTGAGGGCCTTTTGTAAACCCCCTGATTTTTCAAAATTTTAAAACCGGATTTTTCAGAATTTTCTGGAATTTTTTGAGAATTTTTACTAATTAAAAACGAGGTATTTTTGGCATTAAATAAAATTAAATGATTTTAAAATATATTAAAATATTATGAAAATAATATTTTTGGGTGTAAAATAAAATACTGGACTTAGGATAATTTTCTGGGAATTTATTGGACCCAGAAAACATTTTTAAAGGCCCAAAAACTATTTTTAAATAATTAATTTAAAATACCCAAAATAAATCGGACTGAACCGGGTTCAAACCGGGCTGAACCGGCCTGAACCCGGTCCAGATAAACCCGACCGGCCGACCGCCCCTAGCGGGTCGGGCCGGGTCTGCCAGACCCGCACCCGCCACCCGACCCGCCTCTTCCCTGTCACCCGCGTCCCCAACGCCGCCCGATTCTTCCGCCGCCCTCCGCGCCTCGTCGGCCACGTCGTCGCGCCGCCCGCTCCGCACGGCCCCGCACCCCGAGAGCTCCGCCTCCCCCGCCACGTCATCCGCCTCTCCCGGCCGACCCTTCGCCTAGCTCCCTTTATAAACCCCTCTCCCATCCCCTACGGCCAGATCTCCCCCTCCGACCGCCCTAGCCACCTCTCCGCCGACCACCGCCTCCCTCACAGCCGCGCCACCGCCTCCCCTCGCCCTAGCTTCGCCGGTGCGCCACCTCGCCCAGCCCTCTTCCTCCTCCTTCCTCCTTCCCCTAAGCCGCCGAGGATCCCCTGACCCAGCCGCAGCAGCAGCTAGCCGCCCGCTCCGGCCGCCTGCGTCACCTCCCGCGCGCCGCCGCCTCCGGCCGAGCCTCGCCCGCTGCCCCCAGCCTCCCTCCGGCCGGCCTCCCCCGCCTGAGCTCCGGCCAGCATCCCAAACCCTAACCCTAGGCGACTCCGACTCGGACACCGGACACGTCGCGGACACGAAAAACTTTGGTTTCTCGAGCCCTGTTCAGGTACCCGTTTCTCTCTGCTCGTTTACCCGTTTTTGATTCCGTCTATTGCATCGCGAACCCTGCGTGACCCTCTCGGTGCCCGTGCAACCCGCTCGGTGCATCGCGTCCTGTGGCGTTCACGAACCGCGATCCAAAAACAGGAAAATCAATACCCCATTTTACCCCGAAACTGAGTACGCCCCGCCAAACGGGACGACTTGGTCGCGTGCGGTCTTCACCGATACGTGTGCGCCGTCGATACGGACGTGCGAGATTTTGCAGAAGTTGATTTGGATGTGCGTGCACACCGGAATCAACGCGTATCCGCGGACACCGTTCCGTATCTGTCAGTTCTGGAATGCGTCGTAACTTTGTGTACACACGTCGGATCGAAACAAAACTTGCGCTATCGGACTCATAGCGATACGCTGGTCCTGTGACCCAAGTTTGGTTCGATTCTGAGAACGTTGACAAAATCGCGTATCGTGGGCACCACAGGCTCCACTTGACGGGCAATTTTGTGATCGGCTCATCGAAATCCAATTCTGGAAGTTTCGTTGGGTTCGTATCATCGTTCCTGACTTGTTGACACTAAGTTTGACGAATTTGGAGACCTTTGTCCCTGGCACATTTTTCGGTGCGAAGTGGGCCACTTGTGGGCCCCGCTTTGACCCGAAATTGCCATTTTTGCCCTTGTCTCCAAATTGGACTCAAGGACAGGCGATTTTAGCTATTTGATATTTTCTGGATCTGATGGTGATATTTATTTCAGCAACCGGAGTACTGTCTGCAAATTTCGCTGAAATCAGAGCCACAGTTGGAACCATAATCACAGGCAAGTGTACCTTGCCAAACTTTGCAGTCTTATTACATATTTTTCTTGCTTTATTTATATTGCTGTGCATGCTTAACCTAGGACCGTGTGACTTACTCAGCGTTCGATTATCAGTCGGGTGCCAACTCTGTACTCAGAGTTGTGTATTGTCATCTAGAGATGGACATTCGTGACACCCTTTACATTCTCGTACTTGTCTTATCAAATACATCAGGACCCAGGACACTTGACACTATTCATGCAGACAGAATCTTTCTGAGATATTCATGATGATTCTGTGTAGGATACATGATTGACATAGACATTATATTCTTAGATATTATATGACTTGTTGCATTAACTATGATCCCGCTTGACATGGACATGAGACGTTATGGACATGAGATGCGTGATTACATTGGGTGGGGAGAGTATTATCATAACAAAGGCTGATTATATATATTATTGTCTGGAGGTGCTGCGGCGTATCTACTGGAGTCGTGATACTACTTGCTTTGGCATATATACTAGAGTCGTGATACTAATACTGCTATGGGTTTCTCCGACACTGATCTTGTAGTAGTCTCAGCCCGAGTATGACTAAAACTCTCAAACTTGCATATCACATAGCTGGTTATATAGTTTACCCTATTTATTTCATTTACTATTATACTGTATTTTGGCTTGTATCTTCTGTACCTTGTTACGTTCCTCTGAGGACCTGGTCCCTTGCCAGTTTTGCAGCATAGACCGCTGTGGAGCCAGTTTGGAGTTGCTGATGTGTGTTGCTTTGTCATATAGGGATTTGGTGCCAGGTACTTACACATTTTCTTCCGGAATATTGGTTATTATTCATATTATTTATTTATCTGCTGATATAGCCTAGTTTTATAGACTCACATTCATTTTCGAGTCTATTCGAGCTTATGGGTTACTGGCGGCCGACTTTAGCACATGTAGCTCATTCTTGTATATTCTGTTCATTGTGGATTGAGGTATACATATTTATATTCACTTGATTATATAGATAGTGACCCTTTTAGTACAGCTTATACGTATTCGAATCGGACCAGAGTCTGGTCGAATGCGTAGCTGGCATGTTACGTATTCCTGGTCCTACGTATTTTGGGACTGGGGCATGACACCTTTTATGCAGCCTCTTACTCTGAGGCTGTCCAGGCCGCATGAGGGCCATTTATTCACTTATGTAGCTCGAAGGGGCATGAGCTCTATGCGGTTCCAAGGGGCATGAGTTGTATGCGGCTTGTAGAATTTTTATACCTCTACAAGACCCCCTTCAAAGTTTCCAAAATGACAAGTTTGGAATACTTTGAATAAAAAACATGGTCGAACACTTTTGGCCGTATAGGAAGGGCATGTCGCATAGCCATGTTGTTGCATAGTAGGTTATGCCAGGCTATCAAGTCATTAAATGTTCATATTTGCTTCGGTCTTCGAGCGGATCTCTTGGGATTCTGCGTCGTCAGAAGATAAAGTATTACAACCAATGAGGAGTCTCCGTCGTTACGTGGATCGAGACAGATCGAGATTTGAACAGCCGCCATTATTATCTATAGCCGCATATCCGAGCCTTATATAAGGGGGGTGGAGGAGAGAGAGAGGTTCTTTACAAACCCTCAAGTCTTTTAACTTTCTTCTCTTCTTCCTCCTTACTGCCATGGTGTAAAATTTTTAATTCTGAAAATCGTATTTTTCTATTATTTATTTAATTTATTTACAGTAGTTATGAGCTAAATAGAGGGAATAGATTTTATTTAATTTTTATTTGAGGAGTTTGTGCATTTAGAGAATTTATGGAGCCATTATAAAAATTTTCCTAATTTATTCCATGTAGGAGACCCTTTGGACAGTTGCTAGCTTAACCGTATGCACCAATATAATTTTTAAAATTTTTCTATGTATATATGTGTATATATATATATACTTAAATTAGAAATAATTTCCTATTAGATCTCTACCCGAAACCCAAACTCCTAAACCCACTACCCGCTTGCACCCGAACCCGCGTAGAACAAATATGAAGCAGCAGCAGTAGCCAAAACCCTACTTTGATTTTCCCTTCTCCGCGCGTAAAGAAAAAAATATCAGCAGCAACACCACCGCCTCATTCCACCGCCCTTTAACACTATTATTACTAAACAACCCTCAACCGAAACCTAAACCAATGAAAGGAAGAAACAGCAGCTGCAGTAGTTTCTTAAACACTAAGTTTTTCCCCCACCGCCTCTTATTCTCTCTCTCTATATATACAACTCTCCCAAACCCTAACTACAATTCTTCTTTCACTAAACTAACACACTGCTTTGGACGTGCACTATAGAACTCTTGCTCGGCAAGTATACCTTGCCATTGTACTATTATTTACATTCCAGCTAATGCATGCATATTTATTTCTGCTTATTTAGTTCAATTATTTGTTAAATAAATTGTGCGTCCAGAAAAACTTGGGTGCAACGACGTCGTCGTATCATGTTTATTATGTAGATTTTGGACCTACTTTATACGACCACCCCAGTATTATGGAGCATCATTAGATTCATTGGCCGTGACACAGTTGTTACACGAGTTGTGAGTCACATATAGATCACGGACTGCGTGACAGGTCTGGCCTCCTGTACGTATGAGCTGTGCGTTAGGGATAACTGCTGATAGAAACTTTGTATGCTAGTAGACCTGGCAGTTACTAGAGGTATTATCGTATCATGTATATGAGATGATTAGAGCATGAGTGGGGAGAACAACAAGTAAGGCATTTGGGCTCCTTTGCACTTTTTTCCTGTACGTCCGGATTCTCCGCCGGAGAAACGGGTGATGAAGACCACTATATATTACAATTGGCGGCCTCTGCCGTTCAAAAGACGACATGCTTTGAGGCCCCTGATTCTCCAAGAGAGTCACGCCAATCCTATTTTTTTAGCCAGATAGCCCACTTGGTGGAAAGTTGTTCTCAAACTGCATTCACTTAGACGGTTAGGCGACCCATTGGATGTTTATATTTCAGTACTTATTGGCATGTTATTATATCTCTTGTTATGTCCCTCTGAGGACCTGGTCCCTTTCCAGATATGGACGAACATGAGTATCCGCAGGAGTACGGACCTGGACCTGACTCTACTTACCTGACTGAGGAGGTCTTACCCTCATAGTAGCTGTGATTTTATTTCCACTGTTTAGAGATTTTGTTGGTACGATTGCAATAGATGATTGTTTGATCTAATGTAAAATTGTTGAGATGGTTGTTTGATCTAAGTAACGTTCATGCTAAATTTTTGGAACTTTGATGAGTACAGTAAAATGTTGGTTACAGATGAATACATGATCTCCCGCTACTTGATGTTGGTTGTGTGATTGTGATTTAATCTAATGTAAAATTACTATATTGTGAGTATCCTAAAATTGCAAAGAATTTGGACAAATTACAAGTACTATATGATACTGTAATTTTTTTTTAAAAATTTTTACAATCCTTGAATTTTTTATTTTTGTAAATATATTTTAGATTTGTATATTGATTATTTTAGATTCACTAGAAATACTAATTTTTTAGAATTGTGTATTGAATGTTTTTTTATATTCACTAGGAATACTATTTTTCTTTACATCCACATTAATTGAAAGTTAAATCGTTCTTATTATGATTACTAAATTATTATAAATAGATAATTTTGTCACTATAAAAAATAAAAATTAATTTTTTGTCCCATTTTTATTATTCTTCATACTAATATATTATATGATAACGTTTGAACGTCCGAAAATATCGATTTTTACTCTTTAACAACGAAATACTGGAAAAACAATTAATCAAAGTAAAATTTGGAGATCGAAATATCATTATTTTGCGATTCTGAAATTACAAAAAGTCCATCAAATGGTGAAATGGTTTTATCCCATAGTATTTTTTGATGCACTCATTTTGAAACCAGCTGGGTTTCGTTTCGATATCCCAGTCAAAAATTATGATACTTTAAAGTTTCAAATTTTATACTTTTGGTTGTAACACGTGCGTTTGACCTCGGACGTGAATTCTTTCTGCACGAATTATGTTATTCTCGTCGAGGACATACAAATCGATCTATTGTTTGATGAAAAATATTTTTTGAGCAAATCATTATGGACACTCGAAGCCTGCTCTACGGCATACGTTATTTTCTAACGGTAGGACCAAGGGAACAAAACCTACTTCACAATAACTTTTTATTAGGACTGTCAAAAAAAACTACTTGCTTCTTAGGATTGTCAAAAATTTGACAATCCTAACAATAGTCTGGACTGTCAAAATTTTTGACAGTCCTAACATTAGTCAGGATTGTCAAAATTTTTGACAGTCCTATGATACTTGATTTTTTTTCATCCCATGATGAACTTTTCTCTGTATTATAGGATTGTCATAAAAAATTTGGCAGTCTTATATAGAACTGTCAAATTTTTTGACAGGCCATCATCGTTGCTGGCGCGACTGTGGACGAATTTTTGAAGTTCAAAAATCCAAAATAGATTAAAAACTTTAGAAATTCTCCCAAAATGAATCATAAATCAAATTTTAGTCCATAGAAGATGAAATCTATGATGAATATGGAACCGTAATATATTTAGAATTTGAAAAATGAAATAAGCAAAATCTAAAAAAAATTCTAAAATTTTGACTTTTATCTTTTGTAGTGAATTATCCTTGAATAAATTTTCATGATGGCAAGTTTATAAATAAAAATAAATATTTTGAAATAGTCCTGAGTAAGTTTTGAAGCACTGCTACTAATAGTCTAGAAAGGTTTCGGTGGGCACATTCATTTTGGCATTTTTGATGGTTGACGAGAACAAGAGGAAAAAAATTATTGCATGGATCGGACACAGTATCAGTGTGTACATACATATATTTTCATGATAATTCAATAGTTGATGTGTAAATGATACATTGTATCCGGCACATAGGACAAGAGGAGGGGCCGGCGCATGCAAACAAACCAACTGAATAATTGCTTCTGATCGAAGCGCAGACAAATACACCGGCCTTTAATTTGTTTTCCAGGCCTGCCAGGTCAGTTTTGCATGAAAAGGAAAGAAGAAAAATTATAGTGAAAGAAAGGAAAGGTCCTCTCTCTCTCTCTCTCTCTCTCTCTCTCTCTCTCACACCAAGTTGATGGTCCTTTGGCTTTCTTTCCAGATGACCGATCGATCATTCATTCCAATCCATACATACAGACAGACAATTGTACTCATCAATGATGCACCGCAACCTTTCCTCGATATTGATATTCAGATGAGCAGTAAGGAGGTCCACCCCACCTCACTATCATGCCCTACCCATGTCAGGATTATGCATGGTCTACACGTCGACGTTAGGTATAAAATAAATATTCTTAAAAAACGTTCTTTCTATAAATGTTTTCTATTTATTTTTTATTCTCTCTCTAGTCTCTCTCACTCTATGGTCTCTTTTACTCTCTCTCTCCTCTCTCTCTCTCTCTTACGATCTCTTTCTGGTTCTCTCTCATCTCTCGTCTCTCACTCTTTTGTATGACATTTTTCTCTCATTATCTTTCTTTCTCACGTCTTGAAAAATTTAATAAAATCCAAATAAAATCTAAAGTTTTTTTTTTTTTTTTTTTTTTTTACTTTTGCTCACTACAATGTTTTGAGAAAAAAAAATATTTCTATCTTATTTTAGAGAATTAAAATTATATTTTTTATGTAATTCAAATACCACTAGTGTTGTGATACATGCGTTCCGTGTTCAATATTTGTTTTAGCACACGCGTCCCGTATGCAATCCAAAAAATTAAAATAAATATTGAAATAAATTATTTATTTGTATTAGTACTATTCAATAAATTCTTAGGGATTAGAAATTGAACATACGGGACGCATGTGCTAAAAAATATATTGCACACGGAACGCATGTACCATGACACTAGTGGTATTTGGATTACATAAAAAAATATAATTTTAATTCTCTAAAAAAAAATATCGGAATATTCTTTTCTCAAAACTCTGCAGTAAACAAAACTAAAAAAAAATCTAGAATTTTTTTGGATTTTATTAAATTCCTCAAATTTAATAAAAATAGCTGAGAAAGAAAGTGAGTGAGAGAGAAAGAGCAGACAAAAAATGAGAGAGAGACGAGAGACGAGAGATGAGAGAGACGTGAGAGAGAGTGAGAGAGAGAGAGGAGAGAGACCAGTGAAAAAGACCAGAAGGGATGTGAGAGAGAAAAATAAAAAATAAAAAATAGAAAACGTCTTTAGGATGACGTTTTCTATTGAGAAAATGTCATTCCTAAGGGTGTTTTCTATTTTTTATTTTTTTTGCCTGAAGTCTGTTAACGACAAAAAAATTAACGATAGGAATATAATATTAAAAAATACAAAATGTCCTTTGGAATGACGTTTTAATGTTTTTTCGTATTTTTTTAAAATTCGATGTTTTAGATGGAATCTATATAAATTCGGATGCTCTGGATGAAAATTTTCGTATTCTTTAGGTTTGCTTATAAGGGTCTGATTGGTATAATGTATAGGGGTAGGAAAATTTAGATTTATAGTTTAAAAAAAAGAAAAATTGTTGTACAGAAAATATTTTTAAACAAATTAAGTAAAACGAAAAATTTATAAAAAATTGAAATCACGAAAGCTTTCGCCATCTCTGATGGCAAAAATATGAAATAATATTTTTTTTTTATTTGTCATATTTTCGTCTACTGTTTGCCAAATTTTTGCCAACCAAGTTGGCAAAAAATTTACAATGATTTTTTTTGGTTTATTTTTTGTGTTTTCTTTTTGGATAGTTGGGTTTGATTGTGTGTGTTGGTTTTATAAATAATTAACCAATAGATTTTCTAACGACAATTTAAAATTAACTAAAATATTTTTTCAAATATTAGATACCACATATATTATTATTCAAAATATAATTTTAGAAATAACAACCGTTTGATTATTATTTATACTAATTTGTTATTATGTATACTAATATAATTTTGAAAATATAATTATTATCAATAGCAATTTGTTATTATCTAACTAAACACATATTCAAAATTTAAAACATATATTTATGAGAAATCATAATTAAAATAGATATCACAATTTAACAAATAACAAACTAATTATTTATTATCTATATAATTAATTATTCTAAATAAATTTTGTGTACAAATAATAATAAATTATCTTTTTGTGATATGAAAGAAAAATATAATATTGATAATAATATTAATCAATAGATTTGTTATCATTCATATTAGTATAGATAAAACAAATTAGTATAGATAATAATAAAATTCGAAAATAAAATTATCGAAAGTAAAATTGGGAGGTCAAAACATCATTTTTTTTGTGATTCTAAATATTTTCAAAGTCCGTCAAACGGTAAAACGGTTTATCCCATAGTACTTTTCGATACGGTCATTTTGACATAAACTGGAACTTGTTTCGATCTCTCAGTCAAAAGTTATGATACTTTAAAGTTTTAAATTTTATATTTTTGCCTGTAACATGTGCATCTTGTTTCGGATGAAAATTCTTTCTACACGAATTATGTTACTCTCGTCGAAAACATACAAATTGACCTATTGTTTGACCAAAAAATGATTTTCAAACAAATAGTTATGGGCGCTCGAAGTCTGTTCGACGGCAGACGTAATATTCTTACGACAATTTTTTTTTTTTAGTTGTTCAATGATAACATATTTTATTTTGAATGTTAAATTTTATTTTTTATCTAATTTATTTAAAAAAATTATTGCTATAACAAGTTTTTTTAAAAAGAACTAAACCTAAATAAAACTAAACAAAAGCAATTTTTTTAAAAAAGAAAAAAAAATTAAAGCAGAAAAAAAACCAAATCCAAATATCCAAAAAAATCATCACAACAAAAAACATAAAAACCAAATCAAAAAACCAAATAAAAAAATAAAAAAATTCACTGTCAGATTTTCACCAAGTGTTGGCGAAAATTTGACAAATAAAAAAAAATTCAGATTTTTGCCAACCGAGTTGGCGAAAATTTGACAAATAAAAAAAATTCAAATTTTCGCCATCAGAGATGGCGAAACCTTTCGTGATTTCAAATTTTTAAAAATTTGTTTCGTTTCGTTTAATTTGTTTACAAATATTTTTTGTACAGTAATTTAAAAAAAAATGTGTAAAAAATTATATACTTATTTGTAGAATAAACATTTCTAATTAGGATAAAAAAAATGAGAAGGTGGATAGTAAATTAATATATTATAATAATTAATTGAACAAATAAAGATGAATAGTTAGTCACAATTAGTTAATCATAATTAACTTTATTGGGAAATTTTTAGTAGGAAGATTATCACAAAATAATCATATTTTACTTTTTTTTTTGTTTTTTTTAAACAGAATAAAATCATTAAAAAAACAAAATTTAGTGATTTCTTTTTTGTTCCAGCAACGTTTTTATGTAACCAACATCTTTATTCAGAGATGAATAGAGTTTCGGTCCATATTTTTACTGTTGAAGAACTCAATTGCATATCAACATACAACATTCAAAGCTACCTATCGCCTACTCGTAACATTCCTTCCTACTCTATACAGGAAAAAAAATATTGCATTTATCCTCAATTGCTAATTATATCTTCACTGTCCTGCTACCATATTTTTATTTTAATTAGCACTACCCATATTCCTTCATAACCTATTAATTATTATTGTACACCCCCTCCCCCCACCAAAAAAGAAAAATCTAATTTTTGAGAATTGGGGAGAGGGGATAGTGCCAATTATAAAAAAAAATGGAGGGTAGTGGAGATATGATTAGCAATTGAGGAGGTAAACACAAATAACTCAAAAAAAATTGCCAAGATTTCGACAATCAACATCTTTGGCGACTCCATGGTTTACAAGGGCAACAACAACCAAATTCCGACGCTCCTCAAGCGCAACTTCTGTTAGGGAATACCTGCAATCAGATTAACAAATAAAGCAAAAATAAAAGACACAATATTTACGTGGTTCATCCAACACTGGCTACTTTCACGGGCTGCTGCAGGACTTTCACTATAAGGAGAAAAATTACAGCGTTTACAAACACTCACAACTCACAACACTTCTCGATTCAAAAAGGAACTCTGAAAAATGCACTCTCAATTTTTTGCCTAACACTTGAAGAGAATATTGCTTGTAGTTGATAATTTTTATGTGTACTCAAATGAATAGGAAGCCACATATTTATAGTGCACAAGAATGAACATAAAGGTTCATCAATGAACATGAAGGTTCATCTAAGCTTGAGACTTGCACTTTTGATCCCTTGTAAGTTGTGCAACCAAAGTGAGTTGTTCTCCTCATTGAAATTTGTGAAAGTCTTTGGAAAGCATTAACAATCTTTCACTTGAAGACTGATATCAATCCGTCTTCACATCCTGATCAATGCAGCAGCCAATCCCGATCCTACTATCCTTGGAGACCAACTGAAGATGCGCACAACTTCATTTTATCGATAGTCACCACCTTGGTTAGCATATCCGCTGGATTCTTACTTCCCTGAATCTTTTCAAGTGTTAAAACCACATCTTCTAACAGAGATCTGATGAAGTGATAACGAAGTCCAATATGCTTGGTCCTGGAATGAAATGAAGAGTTCTTTGCAAGATGTATTGCACTTTGGCTGTCACTGTGCAAGACATTCTTCTCACATTCGAATCTCAATTCAGCTAACAATCCTTAAAGCCAAATCATCTCCTTACTGGCTTTTGTAACTGCAACATACTCCGCTTCCATAGTTGATAAAGAAATAATCTTTTGCAACTACGACATCCAGCTAACTGTTGTAGAGCCTACTGTAAACAGATAACCAGTAGTGCTCCTTTGTTTATCGACTTCATTTGCAAAATCAACATCTACGTACCCCTGTACCTTTAGTTCTTGCCACTACCACATTTCCAGAATAGGGGTATTGTTATCTTTTTCCTATTTGGTACCCTTGTTGATAATTATATTCATATTTATTTATAGTGATTGTATTTTTTATTATTTTTTAATGTTGGTATTGTTGCATGTATTTATATACTGATATAGTTAGTTGTTAGTTGTTAGCCATTAGTTAGACTAGTTGGTTAATGAACCTAGATGGACCGACTAGACTTGTCATGACACAATTAGTGAACCCATTAGTTAGTCATGATTCACCCATTTAATTAGAGAGCAATTATTAGGAAAATTTCTCTTTCTACTTATTAGAAACTCCCTTTCATTAAACCCATTTTCTAACTAAACCTTCATGACTAATTGCGAGGGCATATTGGACATTTTCCATTGCATTAGGGTTAGGAATAGTGGCAGGTCATATTTCCTATATAAATCCCTCATTTGATTTATTAATAGTCTCTTACAAACTCTAATCAGCCTCCTCTCATTTTTTTCTCCATTTAAGAAGAAGACCCAACCTCTTCCATTTCCAAATTGATCCCAACCCTTTCCTATTGTCATCCTGTAAACCCCTAATTTTTCAAGATTTTTAAAACTGGATTTTTCAGAATTTTCTAGAATTTTTCGGGAATTTTTGCTAATTAAAAACGAGGTATTTTTGGCATTAAATAAAATTAAATATTTTTAAAATATATTAAAATATTATGAAAATAATATTTTTGAGTGTAAAATAAAAAACTGGACTTAGGATAATTTTCTGGAAATTTATTGGGCCCCGAACCTATTTTTAAACACCTAAAAACTAATTTTTATTTAAATCCCAAACCAAGTCAAACCAAACCCAACCCAAACCCTTGGCTGCGGGTCGGATCTGGGTCCAATCCGCGACCCTAACCCGCAAGCCCAAACCCGTTTCAGCTAACGAGTCGGGCCGGGTCTGCCAGACCCGAAACCGCCGCCCGCCCGACCCGTTGAACCCTTCTCCTCCCCCACGTTCGATCCCGATTTCTCCGCCGCCAGCTCCGACCACGTCGCCGGAGCCCGTGCCTGACCCGCCCGCGCCCCACGCCACGACCCCGGATCACCCTCCGCCTCACCCGGCCACCCTCGCGCAGCCCTCCCCCTATAAATCCCCTCACCTCCCTCACCGTTTTCCCCCAAACCGAAACCCTAGCTCCTCCCGCCGGAACCCTATTCCGGCCACCCCCTTCACCCTAGAACCTCCGCGACCTGCTCCCCTCCTCCTCCTTCTTCACTTCCCCGCTCAGCCCCGAGCTTCCCCTCCAGAAGCCCTCCGCCGCTCGAGCCTCGAGCCGCTCCCAGCTCTCCTCCGACGTCGCCTCCGGCTGCCCCTCCGCTCCGCCTTGCCGACGACTCCGCCCAGCCCCTCGTCGAGCCGCCCTCCTCCAGCGAGCCGCCCCGGCCAGTCTCCAACAACCCTAGGACCGCCGTGGATGCCGACACGACACAGGACACAGGACACGGCCCTTCGAACTCGACTCGGACACGCATGAATCAGATTTTTTTAGTCCTGTTCAGGTACTCATAACTTTCTCCTCGCTGTCCCAATTTCTATTCCGTCAGTTGTATCGCATAGCCTGCATGACCCCCTCGGTGCCCGTGCAAACCGCTCGGGGCATCGGGTCCTGTGGCGATTGCGAACCGCGATCCAAAAACAGGAAAAATAATGCCCTGATTCACCCCGGAACTGGGTGCGCCCCACCAAACGGGACGACTTGTCACGTGCGGTCTTCACAGATACGTGCGCGTCGTTGATACGGACGTGTGGGATTTCACAGAAGTTGATTTGGATGTGCGTGCACACCGGAATCAACGCGTATCCGCGGACACCGTCCCGTATCCGTCAGTTCTGGAACGCGTCCTAACTTTGTGTACACACGTCGGATCAAAACGAAACTTGTGCCATCGGACTCGTAGCGATACGCTGGTCCTGTGACCCAAGTTTGGTTCGATTATGAGAACGTTGACAAAATCGCGTGTCGTGGGCCCCACAGGCTTTACTTGACGAGCGATTTTGTGACCGGCTCATCGAAATCCAATTCTGAAAGTTTTGTTGGGTTCGTATCATCGTTCCTGACTTGTTGACACTAAGTTGGACGAATTTGGAGACCTTTGTCCCTGACACATTTTTCGGTGCGAAGCGGGCCACATGTGGACTCTGTTTTGACCCGAAATGGTCATTTTTGCCCCTGTGTCCAAATTGGACTCAAGGACAGGCATTTCTAGCTGATTGATATTTCCTGGATCTAATGGTGATGTTTATTTCAGCAACCGGAGTACTGTCTGCAAATTCCGCTGCTGGCAGAGTTACAATTAGAGCCGAAACACCAGGCAAGTGTACCTTGCCAACATTGCAGCTCCTGTTATATAATTCCTTGATTAAATTAACTGTTGTACATGCTTAAATCTAGGACCGTGTAACTTACTCAGCTTCCGATTAATAGTCGGGTGCCAACCCCGAACGCGGTGTTGGATACGTCATCTAGAGATGGACATTTACGACCCTTTACATTCTCGTACTTGCATTATCAAGTACCTTATACCGAGGACACCTGACACTATTTGTCACGACCCGCACCCAGATGAATCGGGCACCGGTTCACGAGTAAGTCCAGCCTACGCCGCAGTGTCGGCGGTAGTACGCTGTCTAGATCATATTCACAGGTAATTTAAAATCTAGCTCATTCACAGTGAATAAATAGGCAAGGATAATAACAGGAAATATGAATGCTAGGATTTCATAAGACAAATTTGTGACATCCAAATCCACAGTTTAATACAGAACCAGAAGATAAATCGGGGACAAACCCGAGTATTATGCTGAAAGAAATACTAGCTAACTGGCTAACTACTCCTCAAAAGTAGTCTCCTGAGTAGGAACCGGCTCCTCAATAGTATCATCTGCTACGCCTTATGGGCCATAAAAGGTAGGGGCATAGTCCTCATCATCGCCTAAATGTCAACGGATCCAGTCAGGAAAGGAGCAAAGTACCAATACACAACAAAGCTTACACTAAAATTATGACAAGTAGTAAAAATTGACTAAGCATCACGATAAAATTTTATACATAATAAGTAGTAAAATTAACTAAGGGTTAATTGCTATAAATCAGGGATATGAGTAAAACAGGAAGATAATGAGACAAGAAAATGGAACTGCAACAAGACAAAGAAACTATGTGTATGAAATTGTGTATTTAGAATACATAGTTGGCATGTAGGGGGTTATAAGGCTAATAAGGCATGTCATAGACGGCTAGCAGTCAGGAACAATCGAGTATAAGGCTGATGGTACAGTCGCGTACTCAACAGCTAGCAGTCAGGACATGAGGGAAAGGGTAAACTACATGCCTCCTAGTATTCTTCCTCCCAACACGAAAATTGAGACATGAAGTCCAAATTCTAACACTAAGTGTAATTATCCAATGGTGCTAGTAGAGCAAGGAACTAATTATCATAATATAAAGAATAAACTTGAAGTGCAGGTACTTGCCTGATGTTTGGATTCCAACTACGGTTCTGTCCTCGAAAAATTTCCAGATATGCCTCCGGATGCTGAAATAACCATTACCATCATGCTCAGAAGATATCAAATAGCTAGAAATGCCTGTCCTTGATTCCAATTTGGACACAGGGGCAAAAATGACAATTTTGGGTCAAAACGGGATCCGCATGTGGGCCCACTTTGCACCGAAAAACATGTCAGGGTCGAAGGTCTCCAAATTCGTCCAACTTAGTGTCAACAAGTCAGGAACACTGATACGAACTCAACGGAACTTCCAGAATTGGATTCCGATGAGCCGGTCACAAAATCGCCCGTCGAGTGGGGCCTACGGGGCCCACGACACGCGATTTCGTCAACGTTCTCGGATTCGAACCAAACTTGGGTCACAGGACCAGCGTATTTCTACGAGTTTGATGGCACAAGTTTCGTTTCGATCCGACGTGTGTACACAAAGTTATGAAGTATTCCAGGAAGGGCGAATACGGGATGGTGTCTGCGGATACGCGTTGATTCCGATATGCACGCACATCCAAATCGACTTCCGCGAAATTCCACACGTCCGTATCAAAGACGCGTACGTATCTGTGAAGACCGCGCGCGACCAAGTCGTCCCGTTTGGCGGGGCGTACTCAGTTCCGGGGTAAAACAGGGCGTTATTTTTTCTGTTTTTGGATCGCGGTTCGCGATCGCCACAAGACGCGATGCCCCGAGCGGGTTGCACGGGCACCGAGAGGGTCACGCAGGGTTCGCGATGCAATTGACGAAATTGAAAACGGGGTTACGAGCAGAAAGATACGCGTACCTGAACGGGGCTAAAAAAACCGAATTTTATCGTGTCCGACACGTGTCCGACACGTGTCCGACACGCGCAAAACCTAGGGTTAGGGTTTGGGAAATTGGGCGGCGGCCGGAGCTGGGCGGCGCTGCGGCTGGGGAGTACGGCCGGAGGGGGCTGGGGCGGCGCCGGCGAGGCTGGGCGGAGGCGGCGGCTGCACGGCGAGGGGAGGCGGTGGCGGAGGCCGAGGATTCAGGTGGGGAGGAGCGGTGGCGGAGGCCTAGGGTTCAGGTACAAAAAGTATAGGTGCTCCCCAAGGTGAAACACTGGGCCGGATAAATCCTTTCTCCAGAAGGTCGTCAACTTGTGTTTTCAGCTCCACTAACTCCTTAGGTGCTAGCCGATATACCGATGAAGTGATAGGTTCGGCTCCTGGAGTTAGGTCTATTGTGAATTCTATCTCCCGATCAGGTGGTAAACCTGGAAGATCGTCGGGAAACACATCCACAAATTCTGTTATGACTCTTGGGTAACTTGAATCTTCTTCTACAGTCAATACCCTAAGAGTTGGCTGGACCCCTTGTTCTACAGCTCCTCGAAGAAATTCAAACTCAGGAAGGCTAGGGGGTCTAAATATCCAGGCCCTGTCTGAGTTGCTCCCCCAGCTGGAAGAGCTGCAGGTGGAGCTGGTCGATTCAGAACTCCCTCTCGACGTTCCGAACAGTCCTTTGAGAAGTGTTGTCCAGATCCGCAAACCAGGCAGAGTCCCAGCTTGCGTCGACATTCCTTTTTAATATGTCCTACCTTGCTGCAATAATGGCAAGTAGGCAGGTTCTTAGTTGCTGCTCTTGGAGGCGGGCTCTTCTGGGGCCGTTTAGCAGATTCCCCTGGAGACGACTTGGACGGTGCTGAGGAGAAGGGACGTTTCAGGCTTGATTCCCTACGAGTAACGCGCTCCAGCCGACGTGCTGCAGCTAGGACGTCGGTGTAAGAGGTGGGCGCGACCGATCCGATTAACTTCTGAAGCTCGAACCTGAGCCCATCAAAGAACTTTTCCGCCTTCTCCTCTTCGGTAGGAATTAGCGAAGGGGCGAAGCGGCTGAGGCGAATGAATTCGGCGTTATATTCCTCCACCGTCATGTTGCCCTGGATCAGGCGGTTGAATCTGTCTCGGAGTTCTGACCGAGCCACAGCAGGGATGTACATTTCCTGGAAGAGTCTGGAGAACTCCTCCCAGGTAACCTGATCATGTTCGAGCCTTCTTTCTTCGGACAACCACCAATGATGCGCGTTGTCCGTCAGTTGCATCCTGACGGCAGTCATCCATTTGTCCCTTGGTAGTTCGGCGGCCTCCAACTGATGCTGTGTGTTCGTAAGCCATTCATGTACTTCAGTTGGTCCTTCCTTACCCGAGAAGGTACGGGGCTTGAGTTGGCAGAAATCTGTAATAGATCCCGTCGTTGGCCGCCTATTGGGTGGATTTGCATGCTCCAATGCTGCGACTAGGCTGTTCCTTAGGTTCTCGGCCTCTCGGCGTTGGGTCTCCTGTTGAATCTATTGTTGTGCCTGCATCATGGCGTAGAACATCTGGAATATTTGCTGGCCGTCCATTGCCTGTCCTGGGGGAAAGACAGGCATCACAGGAGGGAACTGGGGAGGAGGCGGGATGTCATCACGCCTGAACCTGGAACTTGGCTGGCCAGTTTGATTGCTCTGAGAGGATTGTCCTCTGGTATCTGGCGTCGTTCCAGCTTCGCAGGTAAACCCTGCTTCAGTCGGTGTACCCAAGGGGGTCTCGTCACCACTTCTGGGATCCATAACTCTGCACCAAAAGGAAACAATGAGAACGCACAGAGGAATCAAAACAGGATGCAATTCAAGCAATTAAATTGAATTCGACATAGAGTTCAAAAATGATTCAATCAATGGATGAGATCCTATAACCTATCTTATTGCAGGCCTGTCCGGTCCCTAAGTTTAAACCGAACAATTTAGTACTGACCTGTATGGGCTACCACAAAAACCATGTCACGCCCCAGTCCCAAAATGTCGAGGGACTGGAGATGCGTGGCAATGGCCAGCAGCACGCACCGATGGATAACCCAACTTAATGGAGCCATCAGGGCGTACTTAAGCTGTAAATAAGGTCTACTACAACAAGTCACACTAATCTCATCTATAAAGATAAAGAAATAACTGCATAATGGAATGGAAATAAGTAGCTATAAATAATCACAGCAAGTCAGTCGGAGAAATAACCCGACTTAAGTCTGAATAAACTGGCTCTATAGGCCAGGAACAATAGATAAACATGAAATAAATACTGAGTACTGGAATAGGCACTCAGGAGAAGTCTTCGACAGTCACCTCGTCTTCAGTGTTCGGTTCTATTCCAGCAATAGCTTCAGCTCCGGTCCCGTATACCTCGGGGTACTGCTCCTCTGCTAAACCTGGGGACATAATCAATTCCAGGTCCTCAGTGGACATAGCAAGGCACAAAATAAAACAAGCCAAATGAATAAGCAGTGCAATAAATAAATGAATAGCAGGGTAAACTAAGTAACCATCTATGTGATATGCAAATGAGAGCAACACTAGTACTCAGGCTGAGACCGCTACAAGCTCTGTGTCGGGGAGCCGGTAGCAGTAATAACACGTAAAGGGTCTAGCTCTGCTGGAGAGTCTACAACCTCACAATAATAGTAGATATATATGTAGAACAGCCTGTAGCCTGTGTGTCTCTCCCCACCCAATGTAATCACGCAAGCCATGACCATAACGTCTCATGTCCATGTCAGCGGGATTATAACTAATGCGACAAGTCATACTGTCTATAAATAAATGTCTCTATCAAGTCCTGTATCCTATACAGAATCACCACGAATATCTCAGGAGGATTCTGTCCATGATAGTGTCAAGTGTCCTGGGTTGTAGGGTACTTGATAGGTCAAGTAAGGGGATCGTAAATCCATCTCTAAATGACTAACCCAACACCGCGTACGGTGTCGGCACCCGACTATGATCGGACACTAGGTACGTCATATGTTCCCTAGGTTAAGCAGTTTAAATCAGTTTATATGAATTTGCACAAGACATCCAGCAGAGTATTTTTACAGAAAAATATGAAAATAATGACTGCAAGTTTGGCAAGGTGCACTTGCCTGAGGTTTGGATTCCACTTAGGTCCTGGTTTCGGAAATTTCCAGAGATGTCTCCGAAAGCTAAAATAAATAGTACCATCACGCTCAGAAGGTGTCAAACAGCTAGGATCGCCTGTCCTTGGGTCCAATTTGTTGGAGACAAGGACAAAAACGGTAATTTCGGACCAAAACGGGGTCCATCAGTGGGTCCGCTTTGCACCGAAAAACGTGTCAGGGTCAACGTTCTCCAAATTCACCAAACTTAGTGTCAACAGGTTAGGAACACTGATACGAACTCAACGGAACTTTCAGATTTGAATTCCGATGAGCCGATCACGAAATCGCCCGTCGAGCGGGGCCTGTGGGGCCCACGACACGCGATTTCGTCAACGTTCTCAGAATCGGACCAAACATGACCCACAGGACCAGCGTATCTCTACGAGTCCGATGGCGCAAGTTTCGTCTCGATCCGACGTGTATGCACGAAGTTAGGGTAAATTGCAGAAAAGGCGGATACGGGGAGATGTCCGCGGATACGCGTTGATTCCTGTGTGCACGCACACCCGAATCAGCTTTTGCGAAATCCCACACGTCCGTATCAACGAGGCGCACGTATCTGTGAAGACCGCACGCGACCGAGTCGTCCCGTTTGGCGGAGCGTACTCAGTTCCGGGGTAAAACAGGGTCTGGTTTTTCCTATTTTTGGATCGCAGTGTGCGATCACCACAGGACGTGATGACCCGAGCGGTTTGTCCGGACACCGAGAGGGTTATACAGGCTTCGTGTAAAAATTTACGGAATCAAATTCCGAGCTATGAGGAGGAAATTAGGAGTACCTGAACAGAGCCTTGCAAACAGGTTTCCTCGTGTCCTCGTGTCAATTTGACACTGTGTCCGACACGAAGGGCCGTGTCCGGCTAGGGTTCTGGGCTGTGTCTGCGTGTCCGGGGCTGCGCTGGACGGTTTCGACCGAGCCTCGCCGGGGAAGGGCGGCTCAGGGCGGCGGAGATGGACCCGGGGGGGGGGGAAACGGCGGCGCGTGCTGCTCCGGGCGGAGGGGAGTACAGCCGGCGCGTGCTGCTCCGGGCGGAGGGAAGAGAGAGGAGGAGGAGGGGGTTCTGGAGAGGGCTGGCCGGCGTCGGCGCTGGAGAAGCTGGGTGGGAGGAGGACGGCGCAGGAGGAGCGCTGGTCGGCGGGCTCCGGTGAGGGGGTTTTAGGGTTCCGGTGAGGGTTCGGGTAGGGGAAGATGAGGGAGGAGGAGGAGGTCGGGGTATTTATAGGGGGCTGGTGAGGCCGAAGCTCCGGGGCGTCGTGGGCGAGGGTTTCGGAGGGGGAGGCGGTCGTGGCGGCGCCTTTTCCGGCGGGCGGAACGGGGTACGCGGGCAGCGAAGTGGGGGAGGAGAAGAAGAAGCGGGTCGGGTCGGGCGCGGATCCGGGTTGGCGGACCCGCCCGACCCGCTAAGCCAAGGGGGCTGGGCTGGGTCACTAGGCTCGGCCCACTGGGCCGGGCCGGGCCAAAACAACATAATAATAATAAAAAAAATAATAATAAAACAGTAAATTTAATAATAAAAATCATTTAATTAATTAATTTAATTAGAAAAATAGTTTTTAGGCTTTTAAAAATAGGTCTGAGGCCCAATAAAATCCCAGAAAATTACCCTAAGTCCGATTTTCTATTTTACACCATAAAATCATATTTTCATTTCATTTTAATGTTATTTATTGGCAATTAAAAATTATAATCTCACTACAGGGCCTATGTAAATTCCTGAAAAATTGCATATTAATTCCAAAAATTAATTTTTAAAAATCTAAAAATATAGGGTGTTTACAATCTACCCCCCTTAAGAGGATTGCGTTCTCGCAATCGAAGGGTAAACTATAAAGGCAAGATTTACAGAATTAAAGAATGCTTAGGTTCTACCTGATTCTGCAAATAGGTGTGGATAACGCTGCCGCATAACATCTTCTCGCTCCCAAGTCGATTCGCCAGGAGAGTGCTGCTTCCAAGCTACTCGAACCAGCCTGATTGTCTGCCCTCGCAGTGTCTTCTCGCTGGTGTCGAGTATACCCACTGGCTGTTCCTCGTATCTCAGGCTAGGTCCCACCGAAATCTCGGAATGATCAACTATATGACTTGGGTCCGTCACATATCTCCTCAGTTGTGAGACGTGGAATACGTCATGCACTCCCTCTAAGGATGGAGGTAATGCAAGACGGTAAGCCACCTCACCAATGCGTTCCAAGATATCAAATGGCCCAATGTACCTTGGGCTCAACTTGCCTCTGCTGTCGAATCTGATAGTACCTCTAGTGGGCGAGATCCTCAAAAATACTTGCTCTCCTTCCTTGAACTCCAGGGGTCGTCTGTGTGCATCGGCCCAATGCTTCTGTCTATCCTGGGCTGCACGGAGATGGTTCTGAATCTGTTTTACTTTCTCCACTGTCTCAGTTACCAGCTCTGGACCTAGTAATTGACGTTCGCCAACGTCGCTCCAGCATACAGGCGATCTGCACTTCCTTTCGTACAACGCCTCGAAAGGGGCCATCTGAATGCTTGCCTGATAGCTGTTGTTGTAGGAGAACTCCACTAAGTGCAGATAATCTTCCCAAGATCCTCCGAAGTCCAGTATACATGATCGTAGCATATCCTCCAGGATCTGAATTGTGCGCTCTGATTGGCCATCTGTCTGAGGATGATAGGCAGTACTGAACTTGAGCCTGGTGTCGAGACTCTCTTTCATGCTTTGCCAGAAGTGAGATATAAATCTCGAGTCTCGATCTGATACAATACTAACCGGCACTCCATATAATTTTACGATCTGACGCATATACATGTCGGCTAGTACTTTCGTGGATTGTCCGACTCTGAACGGCAAGAAGTGAGCCGACTTAGTGAGCCGATCCACGATGACCCATACTGCATCCTTACCATTAGGGCTTCTTGGAAATCCAGTGACGAAGTCCATGGTAATATGCTCCCACTTCCATTCAGGGATGGGAAGCGGCTGCAACATACCTGCAGTCCTTTGGTGCTCGGCCTTCACCTGCTGGCAGACTAAGCATTTTGCCACAAATCGGGCAATCTCCCTTTTCATTCCATGCCACCAGTAATATTGTCTTAGGTCCCGGTACATCTTGGTCCCTCCTGGATGAACAGAGTATATGGAGCTATGCGCTTCTGTCATCAACTCCTGCCTTAATTCTCCATTTGGAACATATAGGCAATTTCCGTACCTTAATGTTCCGTCCTCGTGGATGCGAAGTCCCGTTTGCATGCCTGCTTCGGTTCTCTCTTTCAGCCTTCGGAATCTGGCATCATTAGGCAAAGCTTCCTTGATTCTCTCCACTAGCGATGACTTCACTTCGAGGTTAGCCAGCAAACCATTTTGTCCAGGTAGAACAACCTCTATCTGCAGATCTTGCAAGTCTTGTAATAGCTGAGGCTGCTCCGTTAAGAAATAAGCCGAGGGTTTTCTGCTGAGGGCGTCGGCTACAACATTTGCTTTCCCCGGGTGGTACTGCAGATCGATGTCAAAGTCCACCATCAACTCAAGCCAACGCCTTTGCCTCATGTTGAGCTCCTTCTGTGTATAAACATACTTCAAGCTCTTATGATCAGTGAATATCTCGACCTTCTCTCCATACAGATAATGTCTCCAGATCTTCAATGCAAAAATCACTGCAGCTAGCTCCAGGTCGTGTTGGGTAGTTCTTCTCGTGGACCTTCAGCTGCCTCGATGCATAAGCGATAACCTTGCCATGTTGCATCAAGACACAACCTAGTCCACTACCGGACGCATCACTATATACAACAAAACCTCCTGACCCTGAGGGAAGAGTCAAGACTGGTGCTGTTGTTAGACGCCTCTTCAGTTCTTCGAAGGCATTCTGGCATTCTTTCGTCCATAGGAACTCCTGATCCTTCTGTGTCAGCTTAGTCATCGGCTCTGCGATCCTTAAAAAATTTTCTACGAACCGCCGGTAATACCCAGCAAGTCCAAGAAAACTTCTCACTTCCGCAACAGAGGTAGGGGTAGGCCAGGTTTCTATGGCAGTGACCTTTTCTGGGTCCACAGACAGTCCTTCACCCGAGATAATATGCCCTAAGAATGGCACCTTGTCCATACAGAACTCACATTTGCTGAGTTTGGCATATAGCTTCTCCCTTCTCAAAGTTTCTAGCACAATTCTAAGGTGTTCCTCGTGCTCTTCGTGGTTCTTGGAGTAGACTAGGATATCATCAATGAATACCACCACGAACTTATCCAAGTACTGATGGAAGACCCCGTTCATCAAACTCATAAATACGGCAGGTGCGTTGGTTAAACCAAACGGCATAACTAGGAACTCATAATGTCCATACTTAGTTCTGAAGGCCGTCTTTGGGATATCTTCCTTCTTCACCCTAATCTGGTGATAACCGGATCTAAGGTCAATCTTTGAGAATACCTTAGCACCACTCAATTGGTCAAACAAATCATCAATGCGTGGTAATGGGTACCGGTTCTTAATAGTTACAGCATTAAGGGCTCTGTAATCGATGCACAACCGTACAGATCCGTCCTTCTTGGGTACAAAAAGTATAGGTGCTCCCCAAGGTGAAATACTGGGCCGGATAAATCCTTTCTCCAGAAGGTCGTCAACTTGCGTTTTCAGCTCCACTAACTCCTTAGGTGCTAGCCGATATACCGATGAAGTGATAGGTTCGGCTCCTGGAGTTAGGTCTATTGTGAATTCTATCTCCCGATCAGGTGGTAAACCTGGAAGATCGTCGGGAAACACATCCACAAATTCTGTTATGACTCTTGGGTAACTTGAATCTTCTTCTACAGTCAATACCCTAAGAGTTGGCTGGACCCCTTGTTCTACAGCTCCTCGAAGAAATTCAAACTCAGGAAGGCGAGGGGGTCTAAATATCACTTTTCCAAGCCGACAATCCAGTGTCGCATAGTACTGACTTAACCAGTCCATACCAAGTACAACATCGTAATCAGGCATAGAAAAGATCAGGAATTGGGCTCGCATCTCTCGGCCACAGACTACTACCGAACATGATCTACAAGTATCACTAACCGGGATAATTCCACCTCCCGTTAGAATTCTCTTCATCTTCGAGAGAGGTGCGGTAGCTATTCTATGTGTGGCTACGAAGCTAGCAGCAATAAATGAATGCGAAGCTCCATAATCAAATAATGCTACAGCAGGAATTGAAGCTACTAATATGGTACCTGCTATCACTTCGCCTGCAGTAGCTTCCTCAGTGACTGCTAGTGCATATGCCTGACCTCGTCCCTGAGCGGGACCCCTTTGCTGACGAGCTTGTTGGAACAATGCTGCCAGAGGTGGTAGAGGTGGCCTGGCTCCTCCAGGCCCTGTCTGAGTTGCTCCCCCAGCTGGAAGAGCTGCAGCTGGAGCTGGTCGATTCAGAACTCCCTCTCGACGTTCCGAACAGTCCTTTGAGAAGTGTTGTCCAGATCCGCAAACCAGGCAGAGTCCCAGCTTGCGTCGACATTCCTTTTCAATATGTCCTACCTTGCTGCAGTAATGGCAAGTAGGCAGGTTCTTAGTTGCTGCTCTTGGAGGCGGGCTCTTCTGGGGCCGTTTAGCAGATTCCCCTGGTGATGACTTGGACGGTGCTGAGGAGAAGGGACGTTTCAGGCTTGATTCCCTCCGAGTAACGCGCTCCAGCCGACGTGCTGCAGCTAGGACGTCGGTGTAAGAGGTGGGCGCGACCGATCCGATTAACTTCTGAAGCTCGAACCTAAGCCCATCAAAGAACTTTTCCGCCTTCTCCTCTTCGGTAGGAATTAGCGAAGGGGCGAAGCGGCTCAGGCGAATGAATTCGACGTTATATTCCTCCACCGTCATGTTACCCTGGATCAGGCGGTTGAATCTGTCTCGGAGTTCTGACCGAGCCACAACAGGGATGTACATTTCCAGGAAGAGTCTGGAGAACTCCTCCCAGGTAACCTGATCATGTCCGAGCCTTCTTTCTTTGGACAACCACCAATGATGCGCGTTGTCCGTCAGTTGCATCCTGACGGCAGTCATCCATTTGTCCCTTGGTAGTTCGGCGGCCTCCAACTGATGCTGTGTGTTCGTAAGCCATTCATGTACTTCAGTTGGTCCTTCCTTACCCGAGAAGGTACGGGGCTTGAGTTGGCGGAAATCTGTAATAGATCCCGTCGCTGGCCGCCTATTGGGTGGATTTGCATGCTCCAATGCTGCGACTAGGCTGTTCCTTAGGTTCTCGGCCTCTCGGCGTTGGGTCTCCTGTTGAATCTGTTGTTGTGCCTGCATCATGGCGTAGAACATCTGGAACATTTGCTGGCCGTCCATTGCCTGTCCTGGGGGAAAGACAGGCATTGCAGGAGGGAACTGGGGAGGAGGCGGGATGTCATCACGCTTGAACCTGGAACTTGGCTGGCCAGTTTGATTGCTCTGAGAGGATTGTCCTCTGGTATCTGGCATCGTTCCAGCTTCGCAGGTAAACCCTGCTTCAGTCGGTGTACCCAAGGGGGTCTCGTCACCACTTCTGGGATCCATAACTCTGCACCAAAAGGAAACAATGAGAACGCACAGAGGAATCAAAACAGGATATAATTCAAGCAATTAAATTGAATTCGACATAAGAGTTCAAAAACGATTCAATCAATGGATGAGATCCTATAACCTATCTTATTGCAGGCCTGTCCGGTCCCTAAGTTGAAACCGAACAATTTAGTACTGACCTGTATGGGCCACCACAAAAACTATGTCACGCCCCAGTCCCAAAATGCCGAGGGACTGAAGATGCGTGGCAATGGCCAGCAGCACGCACCGATGGATAACCCAACTTAATGGAGCCATCAGGGCGTACTTAAGCTGTAAATAAGGTCTACTACAACAAGTCACACTAATCTTAACCATAAAGATAAAGAAATAACTGCATAATGGAATGGAAATAAGTAGCAATAAATAATCACAGCAAGTCAGTCGGAGAAACAACCCGACTTAAGTCTGAATAAACTGGCTCTATAGGCCAGGAACAAGAGATAAACATGAAATAAATACTAAGTACTGGAACAGGCACTCAGAAGAAGTCTTTGGCAGTCACCTCATCTTCAGTGTTCGGTTCTATTCCAGCAATAGCTTCAGCTCCGGTCCCGTATACCTCGGGGTACTGCTCCTCTGCTAAACCTGGGGACATAATCCATTCCAGGTCCTCAGTGGACATAGCAAGGCACAAAATAAAACAAGCCAAATGAATAAGCAGTGCAATAAATAAATGAACAGCAGGGTAAGCTAAGTAACCATCTATGTGATATGCAAATGAGAGCAACACTAGTACTCAGGCTGAGACCGCTACAAGCTCTGTGTCGGGGAGCCGGTAGTAGTAATAACACGTAAAGGGTCTAGCTCTGCTGGAGAGTATACAACCTCACAATAATAGTAGATATATATGTAGAACAGCCTGTAGCCTGTGTGTCTCTCCCCACCCAATGTAATCACGCAAGCCATGACCATAACGTCTCATGTCTATGTCAGCGGGATTATAACTAATGCGACAAGTCATACTGTCTATAAATAAATGTCTCTATCAAGTCCTGTATCCTATACAGAATCACCACGAATATCTCAGGAGGATTATGTCCATGATAGTGTCAAGTGTCCTGGGTTGTAGGGTACTTGATAGGTCAAGTACAAAGTAAGGGAATCGTAAATCCATCTCTAAATGACGAACCCAACACCGCGTACGGTGTCGGCACCCGGCTATGATCGGACACTAGGTACGTCATACATTTCCTAGGTTAAGCAGTTTAAATCAGTTTATATAAATTTGCACAAGATATCCAGCAGAGTATTTTTACAGAAAAATATGAAAATAATGACTGCAAGTTTGGCAAGGTGCACTTGCCTGAGGTTTGGATTCCACTTAGGTCCTGGTTTCAGAAATTTCTAGAGATGTCTCCGAAAGATGAAATAAACAGTACCATCACGCTCAGAAGGTGTCAAACAGCTAGGATCGCCTGTCCTTGGGTCCAATTTGGAGACAAGGGCAAAAACGGTAATTTCGGGCCAAAACGGGGTCCATCGGTGGGCCCGCTTTGCACCGAAAAACGTGTCAGGGTCAACGGTCTCCAAACTCACCAAACTTAGTGTTAACAGGTCAGGAAGGCTGATACGAACCCAACGAAACTTTTAGATTTGAATTTCGATGAGCCGATCACGAAATCGCCCGTCGAGCGGGGCCTACGGGGCCCACGACACGCGATTTTGTCAATGTTCTCAGAATCGGACCAAACATGACCCACAGGACCAGCGTATCGCTACGAGTCCGATGGCACAAGTTTCGTCTCGATCCGACGTGTGTGCACTAAGTTAGGATGAATTGCAGAAAAGGCGGATACGGGGCGATGTCCGCGGATACGCGTTGATTCCGGTGTGCACGCACACCCGAATCAACTTCCGCGAAATTCCACACATCCGTATCAATGAGGCGCACGTATCTGTGAAGACCGCACGCGACCGAGTCGTCCCGTTTGGCGGGGCATACTCAGTTCCGGGGTAAAACAGGGTCTGGTTTTTTCTGTTTTTGGATCGTAGTGTACGATCACCACAGGACGCGATGCCCCGAGCGGTTTGTCCGGGCACCGAGAGGGTTATACAGGCTTCGCGTAGAAATTTACGGAATCGAATTCCGAGCTATGAGGAGGAAATTAGGAGTACCTGAACAGAGCCTTGCAAACGGGTTTCCTCGTGTCCTCGTGTCAATTTGACACTGTGTCCGACACGAAGGGCCGTGTCCGGCTAGGGGTCTGGGCTGTGTCCGCGTGTCCGGGGCTGCGCTGGACGCGCCTCGCCGGGGAAGGGTGGCTCAGGGCGGCGGAGATGGGCCCGGGGGTGGGGGGGAGTACAGCCGGCGCGTGCTGCTCCGGGCGGAGGGAAGAGAGAGGAGGAGGAGGGGGTTCTGGAGAGGGCTGGCCGGCGTCGGCGCTGGAGGAGCTGGGTGGGAGGAGGACGGCGCAGGAGGAGCGCTGGTCGGCGGGCTCCGGTGAGGGGGTTTTAGGGTTCCGGTGAGGGTTCGGGTAGGGGAAGATGAGGGAGGAGGAGGAGGTCGGGGTATTTATAGGGGGCTGGTGAGGCCGAGGCTCCGGGGCGTCGTGGGCGAGGGTTTCGGAGGGGGAGGTGGTCGTGGCGACGCCTTTTCCGGCGGGCGGAGCCGGGGACGCGGGCAGCGAAGTGGGGGAGGAGAAGAAGAAGCGGGTCGGGTCGGGCGCGGATCCGGATTGGCGGACCCGCCCGACCCGCTAAGCCAAGGGGGCTGGGCTGGGTCACTGGGCTCGGCCCACTGGGCCGGGCCGGGCCCAAACAACATAATAATAATAAAAAAAATAATAATAAAACAGTAAATTTAATAATAAAAATTATTTAATTAATTAATTTAATTAGAAAAATAGTTTTTAGGCTTTTAAAAATAGGTCTGAGGCCCAATAAAATCCCAGAAAATTATCCTAAGTCCGGTTTTCTATTTTACACCATAAAATCATATTTTTATTTCATTTTAATGTTAATTATTGGCAATTAAAAATTACAAACTCACTATAGGGCCTATGTAAATTCCTGAAAAATTGTATATTAATTCCAAAAATTAATTTTTAAAAATCTAAAAATATAGGGCGTTTACAGATAGCCCACGGGCTGGGCTCGGTTGGGCTGGGCTTGGGTTTAGTTTGGTTTTATTTAAAAAATAATAATAATTAAAATAAATAATAAAAAATAGTTTTTGAAGTGATTAAAATAGGTCCGGGGCCCAATAAATTCCCAGGAAATTATCCTAAGTCCAGTTTTTTATTTTACACCATAAAATATTATTTTCATAATTTTTAATATATTTTAAGAATATTTAATTTTATTTAATGCCAAAATCACCTTGTTTTTTAATTAGCAAAAATCCAGTTTGAAAAATCTTGAAAGAATCAGGGGGTTTACAATCTACCCAACTTATAAAAATTTCGTTCTCGAAATTTAAAAATTAACAATGGCACGAAAAGAAGGATCGAGAGTTCAAATATACCTCAAGATTCAAAAAGATAGGGGTAGCGCTCCCTAATCTCGTCTTCTCGCTCCCAGGTGGATTCGCCGGGAGAATGATGCCTCCATGCTATACGAACAAGGGGAATAACTTGATTCCTTAGAACTTTCTCCGTTCGGTCCAGTATCCCCACAGGTTGCTCTTGGTAAGTCAAGCTTGGGCCCACTTCGAGCTCTGAATGATCCAAAATGTGACTTGGATCTGACACGTATTTTCTCAGTTTCGACACGTGGAATACGTTATGGACCCCATCTAGAGAGGGTGGCAATGCCAAACGGTATGCCACTTCTTCGATTTTTTCATGTATGCCAAACGGTCCAATAAATTTTGGGCTGAGTATTCCGCTCCTTCCGAACCTAATGGTGCCACGTGTCGGAGAAATCTTCAAGAATACTAATTCTCCAACCTTTAATAAAGTCATAATCAAGTCTTAGTTCCATAATCATAGTGTTAAATTAACTTGAATTTCATAAATTGATTACCTCAAATTCTAATGGTCTTCGATGGCTATTTGCCCAATGTCGTTGCCTGTCTTGAGCCACACGAAGTCTTTCCCTTATTTGTTTCACCTTCTCGGTTGAATCGACCACCATCTCTGGTCCCAGTAAATCTCTTTCTCCTACATCGTCCCATGATAGTGGGATACGACATCTTTGTCCATATAAAGCCTCAAATGGAGTCATTTCAATACTTGCTTAGTAACTGTTATTATAAGAGAACTCCACAAGATGTAGATAATCTTCCCACGATCCTCCAAAATCCAGAACGCATGTACGGAGCATATCTTCAAGTGTCTGAATTGTACGATCAGATTGTCCATCGGTTTGGGGATGATAAGCTGTACTTAATTTAAGTTGAGTCCCCAAGCTAGCTTGTAAGCTCCTCCAGAAGTGAGAGATAAATCTTGAATCTCGGTCGGAGACAATACTTACTGGAACTCCATGCAATTTAACAATCTGACGAACATATAAATCTGCCAACTTTTTCGTAGGTAGCCCTACTTTGAAGGGTAGAAAATGTGCAGACTTGGTCAGCCTATCCACTATCACCCAAATAGCATCCTTCCCACTAGGTGTCCTTGGAAGCCCATAAACAAAATCTATAGTAATATGTTCCCACTTCCACTCCGGAATGGGTAGTGGTTGAAGCAATCCCCCAGGTCTTTGTCTTTCAGCCTTGACTTGTTGGCACACTAAGCAACGAGATACGAACTTGGCTACTTCTCTTTTCATGCCATACCACCAAACATGCATCCTTAGGTCTTTGTACATTTTGTTGGCTCCTGGATGTATAGAGTATTATGATCTGTGTGTCTCTTGCATAATTTCTTCTTTTATCTCTCCTTGAGGTACACATAATCTATCTCCATGTCTTAGTGATCCATCTTTATGAATTTTGAATTCCTCCAATAATCCAGCTTGCATTTGGCCTCGAATGCTTCATAGGCCTTCGTCTTTAAACTGAGTCTCCTTAATCTTATCCATTAAGGTAGATTGGATTTTCAAATTCATCATCTGACCTTCTATTCCTGGAATAATTACCCCAATTCCCAAACTTTCCAAGTCCTCAAGCAAGTGTCGGTCCATCGTCAAGTACATTGCCATAGGATATCTGCTTAGAGCATCAGCAACTACGTTGGCCTTCCCCGGATGATATTGAAGGGTGATGTCAAAATCTTTCATTAACTCCAGCCACCTTCTTTGCCTCATGTTCAGCTCTTTTTGAGTAAAGATATATTTTAAACTTTTGTGATCTGTAAAGATTTCTACCCTTTCTCCATAAAGATAGTGCTTCCATAGCTTAAGAGCAAAGATAACAGCTGCTAATTCTAAGTCATGAGTTGGATAGTTCTTTTCATGAGGTCGAAGCTGTCTAGAGGCATATGCTATTACTTTTTTGTTCTGCTCCAATACACAACCTAGACCTTTTCCAGAAGCATCACTGTATATAGCGAATCCTCCGGTTCCAGATGGTAAGGTCAGAATAGGGGCAGTAGTCAGCCTTTTTTTTTAATTCTTCAAAAGCATGTTGACATTCATCAGTCCATATAAATTCTTCATTCTTCCTTGTTAATTTCGTCGTTGGTTCAACAATTCTAACAAAGTCCTTCACAAACTTCCGCTAATAGCCAGCTAGTCCCAGAAAACTTCTAATTTCTGGTACAGAGTCTGGAGTGGGCCATGATTCTACTGCTGCTATCTTCTTAGGATCTACTGCTATGCCATCTCCAGTTAAAATATGTCCCAAAAATTCGACTTTGTCTAGGAAGAATGCACATTTCGATAGTTTTCCATATAGTTTTTCCTTCCTTAATGTCTCCAATACTAGCCTCAAGTGTTCTTCATGTTCTTCTGGAGTCTTGGAATAAATCAAAATATCATCAATGAAAACTACCACAAATTTGTCTAGATATTGTTGGAAGACTCTGTTCATTAAATTCATAAATACTGCTGGTGCATTAGTCAACCCGAACGGCATCACTAAGAATTCGTAGTGTCCGTTCCGGGTATTGAAAGCAGTTTTAGGGATGTCTTCCTTCCTCACCCTTATTTGATGGTAACCAGACCTCAAGTCAATCTTCGAAAATACCCGAACTCCACTTAATTGATCAAATAAATCATCTATCCTTGGTAGGGGATACTTATTCTTGATTGTTAAAGCATTCAAAGCCCGGTAATCAATACACATTCGAGATGTTCCATCCTTCTTTGGCACAAATAATACTGGAGCTCCCCAGGGCGAAACACTAGACCTAATGAAGCATTTGTCTTCTAACTCTTTTATATGCTCATTTAATTCTACATTCTCCTTCTTGTTGATTCTATATGGATTTTGAGATACTGGCGCTGCTCCTGGCACTAAGTCAATAGAGAATTCAACTTCTCGGTCTGGGGTTAATCCTGGGAGATCCTCAGGGAAGACATCAAGATATTCAGAAATGATAGGTAGTGGCAATTCTTCTGGTACTAGGGCTCCACAAATTTGGTTACTACCTAATTCTCTAGAACCTCTAGCGAATTCAAATTCTGGCTTGTCAGGGGGCCTGAAGATTACACTACTCCTGTGACAATCTATAGTGGCATGATGCTGACTCAACCAATCTATATCCAGAATAATGTCGAAACTGGGGATCATATTCACAGGTAATTTAAAATCTAGCACATTCGGGAGTGGGGGTCCTCTCTGCTGCGCTGCTGGGGGCCTGGCCTGAATTGGAACTTTTTGTGCAGCTGTGCGTCCTTGAGCAGCGGGACAGTCCTTCATTTGATGTGCTGCTGATCCACAATATAGACAGGCACCTAGCCTCTTTCTACAAACTTGCCAAGTGTGACCTTGTTTTTGACAGAAGCCACAAGTGGGAGCTTGTTGGTTCTGTCCTTGAGTTTGGTATTGGGGTGCTGTGACTCGAGGGAGAGGACGCTGGGTTTGTTGTGGGGCCCTCTACTGTAGTTGTGGTTGGAATGGGCGTTTGTGGGGTCCCATACTTCCAGCATCTCTTTCCCGCTTTAGTCTAGGTCCCATGTCTCTTTCAACACCTTGTGCCACGCTCAAGATTTCTTTGTATGTACGAGCTCGGCTAGTGGTGACAGCAAGGCGAATATCAGGAGATAACCCCTTCTTAAATCTTGGACTCTATCTTCAGGGGTACGAACCATATATTCTGTAAAGTGGCTCAGTCTACTAAATTCAGCAGTGTACTCATCAACAGAAAGATTACCTTGTTCCAGCCTCTCGAATTGACTTTCGAGAGCTTCTCGAGCCACTTCGGGATAGAACTTCTTCTTGAACAGCCTTTTGAAATCCTCCCAGGTGAGCTCAGGAGTAGATAACTGAGGTTCATCTCTAAACCAAGTCCGCGCTATGTCGAATAGTTACAGGCTTGCAGATTCCACCTTAAGATCATCAGGGACCCGAGCAGTTTTCAGGAGTCGCTCCACATTCTCTATCCATTCATCGGCATAGAGAATACCTTCAGTCCCATAGAATTCCATGGGACCAAGGTTCTTGAAGTCCTTGGCACTTCCTGGCCTCTTTGGTGGTGCTTCCTGGGATCGAAGAGCATCTGAAAGGCTAGTTCGTAGCAGGCCAGTCTGTTCCCTCTGGGATTCTATAAGTCCCTGGAATACTCCGAGTAGCTGCGCTCCATCCATAGTAACTGTCGGAGTAGTTGGAGGCGGAGGGAGCGCAAGGGTTTCAGGCACAGTCTGTTCGACGGGTTCAGATGTGCCTCCTACGGTATTCCTTGTCTGAACCATTCTGAAAGGTTAAGGGATAGTGGGATTAGAATAGATTACTTGGAAATCAAGGATGATAGGAAAATTTGCTAGGAATGATGTCAAGATTTGAAATAAAAGATCCTATTCTGTGAATGAGCTTTTCCTAAAATCCTCAATCTTATTTCATACTCTGTCCTAGGATATTACACTATTTAAGGATTTTAAACCTGCATGGGCCACCATAAAAAAGTGTCACGACCCGCTCCCAGATGAATCGGGCACCGGTTCGAGAGTACGTCCAGCCTACGCCGCAGTGTCGGCGGTAGTACGCTGTCTAGATCATATTCACAGGTAATTTAAAATCTAGCTCATTCACAGTGAATAAATAGGTAAGGATAATAACAGAAAATAGGAATGCTAAGATTTCATAAGACAAATTTGTGACATCCAAATCCATAGTTTAATACAGAACCAGAAGATAAATCGGGGACAAACCCGAGTATTATGCTGAAAGAAATACTAGCTAACTGGCTAACTACTCCTCAAAAGTAGTCTCCTGAGTAGGAACCGGCTCCTCAATAGTATCATCTGCTACGCCATATGGGCCATAAAAGGTAGGGGCATAGTCCTCATCATCGCCTAAATGTCAACGGATCCAGTCAGGAAAGGAGCAAAGTACCAATACACAACAAAGCTTACACTAAAATTATGACAAGTAGTAAAAACTGACTAAGCATCACGATAAAATTTTATACATAATAAGTAGTAAAATTAACTAAGGGTTAATTGCTATAAATCAGGGATATGAGTAAAACAGGAAAGTAATGAGACAAGAAAATAGAACTGCAACAAGACAAAGAAACTATGTGTATGAAATTGTGTATTTAGAATACATAGTTGGCATGTAGGGGGTTATAAGGCTAATAAGGCACGTCATAGACGGCTAGCATTCAGGAACAATCGAGTATAAGGCTGATGATACAGTCGCGTACTCAACAGCTAGCAGTCAGGACATGAGGGAAAGGGTAAACTACATGCCTCCTAGTATACTCCCTCCCGATACGAAAATTGAGACATGAAGTCCAAATTCTAACACTAAGTGTAATCATCCAATGGTGCTAGTAGAGCAAGGAACTAATTATCATAATATAAAGAATAAACTTGAAGTGCAGGTACTTGCCTGATGTTTGGATTCCAACTACGGTTCTTTCCTCGGGAAATTTCCAGATATGCCTCCGGATGCTGAAATAACCATTACCATCATGCTCAGAAGATATCAAATAGCTAGAAATGTCTGTCCTTGAGTCCAATTTGGACACAGGGGCAAAAATGATAATTTCGGGTCAAAACGGGATCCGCATGTGGGCCCGCTTTGCACCAAAAAACATGTCAGGGTCGAAGGTCTCCAAATTCGTCTAATTTAGTGTCAACAAGTCAGGAACGCTGATACAAACTCAACGAAACTTTCAGAATTGGATTCCGATGAGCCGGTCACAAAATCGCCCGTCGAGTGGGGCCTGCGGGGCCCACGACACGCGATTTCGTCAACGTTCTCGGATTCGAACCAAACTTGGGTCACAGGACCAGCGTATTGCTACGAGTCCGATGGCGCAAGTTTTGTTTCGATCCGACGTGTGTACACAAAGTTATGACGTATTCCAGGAAGGGCAGATATGGGACGGTGTCCGCGGATACGCGTTGATTCCGGTGTGCACGCACATCCGAATCGACTTCCGCGAAATTCCACACGTCCGTATCAACGACGCCCACGTATCTATAAAGACCGCGTACGACCAAGTCGTCCCGTTTGGCGGGGCGTACTCAGTTCCGGGGTGAAACAGGGCGTTGTTTTTCCTGTTTTTGGATCGCGGTTCGCGATCGCCACAAGACGCGATATCCCGTGCGGGTTGCACGGGCACCGAGAGGGTCACGCAGGGTTCGCGATGCAATTAACGGAATTGAAAACGGGGTTACGAGCAAAAAGATACGCGTACCTGAACGGGGCTCGAAAAACCGAATTTCATCGTGTCCGACACGCGCAAAACCTAGGGTTAGGGTTTGGGAAATTGGTGGGCGGCCGGAGCTGGGAGGCGCTGCGGCGGGGGAGGCCGGCCGGAGGGGGCTGGGCCGGCGCCGGCGAGGCTGGGCGGAGGCGGCGGCTGCACGGCGAGGGGAGGCGGTGGCGGAGGCCTAGGGTTCAGGTGGGGAGGAGCGGTGGCCGGAGTCGAGGGGTTTGAGGGGATTTTATAGGTGGTGGGCGAGGTCGGGGAGGCCGAGGGAGGCGGGCGAAGTGGGCGACGTGGCCACGGGGTATGGTGGGCGTGGCCGGGCGAGGCGCCGCGTGGCCGGGCGGCGCGGCGCTGGAAGCGCGGGGGAAACGGTCGCAGGCGTGGGGGAGAGGGAAAGGGTTCACGGGTCGGGTCGGCCGGGTTCGGGTCTGGCAGACCCGACCCGACCCGATAGCCCACGGGCTGGGCTCGGTTGGGCTGGGCTTGGGTTTAGTTTGGTTTTATTTAAAAAATAATAATAATGAAAATAAATAATAAAAAACAGTTTTTGAAGTGATTAAAATAGGTCCGGGGCCCAATAAATTCTCAGGAAATTACCCTAAGTCCAGTTTTTCATTTTACACCATAAAATATTATTTTCATAATATTTTAATATATTTTTAGAACATTTAATTTTATTTAATACCAAAATCACCTTGTTTTTTAATTAGCAAAAATCCAGTTTGAAAAATCTTGAAAGAATCAGGAGGTTTACACTATTCATGTGACAGAATCTTCCTGAGATATTCATGGTGATTCCGTATAGGATCCATATTCCTGACATATACAGTTTACATGCTTAGAATTATAAATGACTTGTTGCATTAGCTTGATCTTGCGTGACATGGACATGAGACATTATGAAACTGTGACGTGAGATTACATTGGGTGGGAAGAGATTTACCATACAAAAGGCTGAATATATATATATATATATATATATATATATATATATATATATATATATATATATATATATATATATATATATATATATATATATATATATATATATATATATATATAATACTTTAATGGATTGTGCCTTAGACTCTGACACAGAGTTTTGGTACCTTACTGGCCCTTCGAGAAAATACTGCTATGGTTTCTTCGACACTGATCCTGTAGCAATCTCAACCTGAGTATGACTAAAACTCTCAACTTGCATTTCACTTAGCTGGTTACATATTTACCCTATTGTTTCATTTATTGCTGCACTGTATTTATTTTGGCTTCTATTATCTGTACCTTGCTATGTCCCCTGAGGACCTGGATCCGGATTATGTCCCCAAGTATAGCCGAAGAGATCTACCCCGAGGAGTACGGAATAGGAGCACTTCTCGGAGCAGAACCAGGAACCGAGGACGAGATCGTGGCCGAAGACTTCTCCTGAGTATTGGCTTTACATACTCAGATATTTCTATTTCCAGTACTTTATTTCATGTCTATTTTTCTTTAATGTAACAGACTTATTCTCGGATTGTTTCCCGAGACACTCTTGTTGAGATATGCTAGTTTATATTCATTTGCATTATTCTGGCTTTGATCTATGATTATCTATTGTGGATGAGATTAGAATAACCTGTGACCTGTATCATTAGTTCTATTGATTGTTAGACTATAGCTTAAGCATGCCCTGATGGATCCATTAAATTGGGTTGTCCATCGGTGCGTGCTGCTGGCCATTGCCACGTGTCCAGTCCCTCGATATTTTGGGAATGGGGTGTGACATGGTTTTTGTGGTGGCCGATGCAGGTCAACGACTAAATTATTCGATTTCAACTTAGTGACCGAACAGGCCTGCAGTAAGAATAGGATAAGTTTTAGGATCTCATCCACTTGCTTGAATCGTTCTTGATCTCTATATCGACTTCAAAAATAATTTACTTGCATCCTGCCTTGATTCTTCTGTACGCTTCTTATAGTTTATTTTTGGATGCAGGGCAATGGATCCACAAGCGTGCGACGAGACTCCCACAGGAACACCACAAGCTACAGGTGTCACCTATGACGACGAAGTAACACCAGTCGGTGGAGTTCCATCAACTCAACAGAGCCAGCAGGCAAGTCAACCTACCTCCAAATTCTGGCATAATGACATCCCACCTCCGCCGCAGTTCGTTCCACCAATGCCCGTATTCCCACCAGGACAGCCGATTGACGGGCAACAGATATTCCAACTGATCTACGCGATGATGCAAGCCCAGCAACAAGTCCAACACGAGGCTCAGCGTCGCGAGGCTGATTACTTGAGGAGCAGCATAGTAACTGCACTGGAGCAGGACAACCTACTAGCTCGACGGCCATCGACGGGCTCAATCACTGACTTCCGCCAACTGAAGCCCTGCACTTTTTCTGGCAAGGAGGAGCCCACAGAAGTTCATGAGTGGCTCACCAACATACAACATCAACTGGAAGCAGCAGAGCTACCACGGGAACGTTGGATGATTGCCGTCAGAATGCAATTTACGGGCAATGCTCATCACTGGTGGCTATCTGAAGAGAGACGGCTCGGACCAGACCGAGTCACTTGGGAGGAGTTCTCCAGACTCTTCCAAGAGATGTACATTCTGGCTATCGCGATCAGAACTGCGGGACAAGTTCAATCGCCTCACTCAGGACGCTATGATGGTGGAAGAGTACAACGCTGAGTTCATTCGCCTAAGTCGCTTCGTCCCAACATTGATCCCGACAGAAGAAGAAAAGGCGGAGAAGTTCTTTGATGGGCTAAACTTTGAGCTACAAAGAATGATCGGATCCGTCGCACCAACTTCGTACACGGACGGCCTTGCTGCAGCTCGACGTATGGAGCGTGTCATCAGACGAGAATCCAACCTGAAGAGGCCTTCCACATCAGCACCAGCTAGAGCACCGAATTGAGAAACTGCCAAGAAACCAAATCTGCATCAAGCACCACATGGAGCTGCATCCAGAGCCCTAACTCTTCCTATTTGTCACTACTGCGGCAAGATAGGTCATGTTGAGAAGGAGTGTAGACGTAAATTCGGACTATGCTTAGGCTGCGGATCCAGACAGCATGCAGTGAGAGACTGCCCTAAGCGTAGAGAAGGAGCACCAAGGGCGAATCAGCAAGCTCCACCAGCGCCTCAAGCAGCACCCTACCAGCAAGCCCAGCAACAGCAGAGGGCATTACCTTAGGGACGCGGACAAGCTTACGCGATGACTTTGGAGGACGCGCAGACTCTTGGAGTAGCTAACGCGCGTAAGTGATTTGTAGTTACCGTTTCTAGTCTTGTTTTAGCTCGTGCCTATTGGTTCGTGACCTCAGCCCCAATCTAGTAATTTGAAACTTGTTAATAATAACCTAGTTTTCTAAAATTTATAGTTTTTTGCTTTAACAAGTTTTGCTTCACTCTGGAAAGTGCATAACTTTCATTTTTTAGGAAAAACGATATTTTTCCTAAGTGTCTTGTGATGTGTTTTCGAACAATACTTGCAACCGTGTCATCTCTGTTGACCGATTATTATTTGATTGCAAGGACGCAATCCTCTTAAGGGGGGTAGATTGTAAACCCCCTGATTTTTCAAGATTTTTAAAACTGGATTTTTCAGAATTTTTTGGAATTTTTCGAAAATTTTTGCTAATTAAAAATGAGGTATTTTTGGCATTAAATAAAATTAAATATTTTTAAAATATATTAAAATATTATAAAAATAATATTTTTGGGTGTAAAATAAAAAATTGGACTTAGGGTAATTTTCTGGGAATTTATTGGGCCCCGAACCTATTTTTAAACACCTAAAAACTAATTTTTATTTAAATCCCAAACCAAGTCAAACCAAACCAAACCAAGTCAAACCAAACCCAACCCAAACCCTTGGCTGCGGGTCGGATCTGGGTCCAACCCGCGACCCAAACCCGCAAGCCCAAACCCGTTTCAGCTAACGGGTCGGGCCGGGTCTGCCAGACCCGAACCCGTCGCCCGCCCGACCCGTTGAACCCTTCTCCTCCCCCACGTTCGATCCCGATTTCTCCGCCGCCAGCTCCGGCCACGTCGCCGGAGCCCACGCCTGACCCGCCCGCGCCCCACGCCACGACCCCGGATCACCCTCCGCCTCACCCGGCCACCCTCGCGTAGCCCTCCCCCTATAAATCCCCTCACCTCCCTCACCGTTTTCTCCCAAACCGAAACCCTAGCTCCTCCCGCCGGAACCCTATTCCGGCCACCCCCTTCACCTGTAAATCTCCTAATTTTTTAAGATTTTAAAACTGGATTTTTCAGAATTTTCTGGGATTTTCGGGAATTTTTACTAATTAAAAACAAGGTATTTTTGGCATTAAATAAAATTAAATAATTTTAAAGTATATTAAAATATTATAAAAATAATATTTTTGGGTGTAAAATAAAATACTGGACTTAGGATAATTTTCTGAGAATTTATTGGACCCCAAAAACATTTTTAAATGCCCGAAAACCATTTTTAATAATTAAAATTTAAAAACCAAAACGAACCGGGCTGAACCGGGTTCAAACCGGCCTGAACCGGCTGAACTCGGTCCAGCTGGATCGGACCGGTCCGACCGGCCTAGCGGTCGGGTCGGGTCCACCCGCACCCGTCCGAAACCCGCCTCCCCTCTTCCCTGTCACCGCGTCCCCCGCACCGCCCGAATCAGCCGCCGCCTTCTCCGGCCACGTCGTCGGAGACCCGCCCGCACCCCACGCCCGACCCCGACTCCCTCATCGCCTTTCCCGGCCACCCTCGGCCTCTCCCTCTCCCCCTGAACCTATGGTGGCCCATGCAGGTCAACGGCTAAATTGTTCGGTTTCAACTGAGGGACCGAACATGCCTGCAATAAGAATAGGATAAGTTTTTAGGATCTCATCCACTTGCTTGAATCGTTCTTGACATCTATCTCAGATTTGAATTGATTCCTTGACTTACATCCTGCCTTGATTCCTGTGCGCCCCTTATCGTTTATTTTGGATGCAGAGTAATGGACCTACCAGCAAGCGACGAGGTTCCTACAAGATCACCACGAGATGCTCTACCAGCACCCGAACCGAGACCACCCTTGGTACCACCAGCAGCACTCTCCCAGCTAGACCAGCAACAGCAGAGGGCACCACCTCAAGGACGCGGACAAGTTTCCGCGATGACCGTGGAGAACGCGCAGACTCTGGGAGCAGCTAATGCGCGTACGTAATTCGTAGATACCTTTTTTTCTAGTATTGTTTAGCTCGTGCCTATTGGTCCGTGACCTCAGCCCCAACCTAGAAATTTTGAACTTGCTAATAACCTGATATGCTTTTATATTTGATAACTATAGAGATTGTAGAGTCTTTTGTCATTGTGCTTATTGTGTGTTGTTTTGTGAACTTAAAATTTGTACCTCCTTTCAGCAACATCTAGCGCACTTAATTTTGCTGTACTTGACTTATGCTGCTATTCTATAGCCTAGTTTTGCAAGCTTACTCTTTATCAGGCTTGTTCATGACATATGTGTTATTGGGGCCTGATCAACTCCACTAATACAGGTGTCTATTCAGAATCAGTGTATTACGGTCTGATCAACCTTAGTGCATTTTGGTTCGCACTTCGCACGACTACTTTACGCGGATTGAGATATATAGTTGGCTAGTATACTTGCCCCTAAATATGTCCGAGCATATCGTATCAGTTACATAACTGTACTAATACGAGCATGCGAACAAATGATTACCAGAATAGAATTTCAATCCATAACCGCTTGACAATTCCCATTAGAATTCTTTAAACGCCTTGATCCCTATACCTCTGTTCTATCACCTCGCCCTTGAACCCTTGATTATTGATCCTCGTCTTCCCTTATTTCGGAAAGATGAAATCTTGTGCTTGGTATAAGTTTGATATACCCCTCAGACCGGTCGAATTGATGATGACCCTTTATGATTAATGGAATACCATAGGTGATGTGTTTGGTGTTAAAGACTTAAGGATTCAATACCATGATTAAATCAGTTGAGATATAGCTTTACTAGTTGTATAGCCTTAGAGGATAGATGGGTAAAATCTAAGTTGGGTAGAGACCGCAATGTTCACTTGAGAGGAATCCTTTAGACTGCAATCAAGTGAGATTGGATAGAGAGAACCCAACCCTATTTTAATTTTGAGGACGAAATTTTTATAAGTTGGGTGGATTGTAAACCCCCTGATTTCTCAAGAATTATAAACTTGGATTTTTCACAATTTTCTGGAATTTTCTGGAATTTTTCTGTAATTTAAATCAGAGTTTTAATTATGAAATGATTTTTTATTGATAATAAATAATATTAAAATATTATAAAAATAATATTTTTGGGTGTAAAATGAAAAACTGGACTTAGGATAATTTTTCTGGAATTTATCGGGCCCCAGACCTATTTTAAAACACCTAAAAACTATTTATTTAATTATTTAATTATTTATTGTTATATATTTAATTATTTATTTTAATAAAATAACTCCGGCCCGGCCCAGCCCAACTATTCCGGCCCAGCCCCACTCCCTAACGGGTCGGGTCGGGTCCACCCGAACCCGACCCGCTGCCCGCAGACCCGCGTCTTCCGGCGGACCCGCCGGCCGACCTCCGCGCTGCCGCGGCCACGCGCCCCCGCCCCCGCGCTGGTCGCCGCCTCCCTCGGCCCCACGCCACCACCCGCTTCCCCTTTAAAACCCCCTCCGCCTCCAGCTCCAGCCAGCCCCTACCCTCGCCGGCCGCCCGACTCCAGCCACCGCCCTCCTCGCCGCGCCGCCGTGCCCAGCCGCCGTCGATGCCCCGACCACCCTCGACAACCCTAGCCCAGCGCCTCCCTCTCCTCTTCCTTTCCCTCGCCTGAGCCGCCCCGGCGCCGCCCGGCCGCCAACGTCTCCGCCTCGCCCCGCCAGTGCCGCCCTAGCCCCCGGCCGGCCTTCCCCGCAGCGGCGCCGCCCTCCTCCAGCCGCCGGAGCTCCAGAATCCCCAAACCATAACCCAAATTCATTTGGACTCGGACACGGCAGTGGACACGGGACACAGAGTCCTCGTGTCGTGTCGGACACGGTGAAGTCCCGGTTTTGAGCCCTGTTCAGGTACTCATAACTTTCTTCTCGCTGCCCCGTTTTTAATTCTGTAAATTGCGTTGCGAAGCCTGTATGACCCTATCGGTGCCCGGACAAACCGCTCGGGGCATCGCGTCCTGTGGTGATCGCACACCGCGAGCCAAAAACAGAAAAAAACGACCCGATTCACCCCGGAATTGGGTACGCCCCGCCAAACGGGATGACTTGATCGCGCGCGGTCTTCACAGATACGTGCGCGTCGTTGATACGGACGTGTGGGATTTCGCGGAAGTCGATTCGGGTGTGCGTGCACACCGGGATCAACGCGTATCCGCGGACACCGCCCCGTATCCGCCATTTCTGAATCTAGCCCTAACTTTCTGTACACACGTCGGATCGAAACAAAACTTGCGCCATCGGACTCGTAGCAATACGCTGGTGGTCCTGTGACCCAAGTTTGGTTCGATTCTGAGAACGTTGACGAAATCGCGTGTCGTGGGCCCCACAGGCCCCACTCGACGGGCGATTTCGTGATCGGCTCATCGGAATCCAATTCTGGAAGTTCCGTTGGGTTCGTATCATCGTTCATGACCTGTTGACACTAAGTTTGGTGAATTTGGAGACCTTTGACCTTGACACATTTTTCGGTGCAAAGCGGGCCCACCTACGGACCCCGTTTTGACCCGAAATTGTCGTTTTTGCCCTTTTCTCCAAATTGGACTCAAGGACAGGCATTTCTAGCTATTTGATACCTTCTGAGCATGATGGTAATGTTTATTTCAGCATCCGAAGTCATTTCTGGAAATTTGTCCGAGGATAGAACTGTAATTGGATCCAAACATCAGGCAAGTACCTGCACTTCAAGTTTATTCTTTATATTGTGATAATTAGTTCCTTGCTCTACTAGTACCATTGGATGTTACACGTAGTGTTAGAATACTGGATTTCATGTTTTGAATATTGGATTTCATGTCTTGCTTTTCGTGTCGGGAGGAAGAATACTAGGAGGCATGTGATTTACCCTTCCCCCTGTCATGTCTGATAGCTGTTGGTACGCGACTGTACCATCAGCCTGATACTTGATTATTCATGTCTGATAGCCGTCTATGACGGCCTGATTAGCCTTATAATCCCCTACATGCCAACTATGTATTCTAAATACACAAGTTCACACACAATAGTTTCTTGTCTTGTTGCAGTTCCTGTTGTCTTGTTACAATTATATTTTCTTCTCTCATTTATTCCTGTTTTACTCATGTCCCTGTTTTACAGCATTTAACTCTGAGTTATTGTTACTACTTATTTATGCATATTCTCAACATGATACTTAGTCAGTTCTTTTCTACTTGTCATAAATATTTAGTTTAATCTTGTTGTGTATTGGTACTTTGCTCCTTTTCTGACTGGATCCGTTGATATTAGGCGATGATGAGGACTATGCCCCCACCTATTATGGTCCCTATGAGGTAGCAGGTGATACTCTTGAGGAGACGGTTCCCACCCAGGAGACTACTTCTGAGGAGTAGTTGGCAGTTAGTTATTATTTTCTTTCATCCTAGTAATCGGGTTTGTCCCCGATTTATCTTCTGGATTCTGTATTAAACCATGGATTTGCATATCACATTTTGTCTTATGAAATCTTAGCATTCCTATTTCCTGTCATTATCCTTGCCTATTTAATTATTGTGAATGAGCTAGATTTTATTTAACTGTGGATATGACCTAGACAGCGTACTACCGCCGATACTGCGGCGTAGGCTGGACGTACCCACGTACTCGTGCCCGAATATCCGGGTGCGGGTCGTGACAGAACCTATAAAACCCCTTGACCCCCGCTCCCACTCCGGCCTCCACTTCCTCCAGCGCCTCCCTGCCGTGCCCCGCCCCCGCTGCGCCGCCGACGGCGACCACCTCCGCCTCCTTCTCCTTCCTTCCCCTCTCACCGCCCCGCATACGGACCCCGTTTTGACACATTTTCTGGTGCAAAGTTGCAGGGTTGGCACGGTATAATTGTCCACTGATGTATGAATAAGTTAAGAAAATAAGTAGCAAGCTGCAGGGTTTGGCAAGGTACACTTGCCTGATGTTTGATTTTCAAATACTGTTCTGTTACTCGGGAAATTTCCAGAAACGTCTCCGGATGCTGAAACAAACATCACCATCAGATCCAGAAAATATCAATCAGCTAGAAACGCCTGTCCTTGAGTCCAATTTGGAGACAAGGACAAAAATGGCAATTTCGGGTCAAAACGGGGTCCACATGTGGGCCCGCTTTGCACCGAAAAATGCGTCAGGGTCAAAGGTCTCCAAATTCTCCAAACTTAGTGTCAACGGGTCAGGAACGATGATACGAACCCAACGGAACTTCCAGAATTGGATTCCGATGAGCCGATCACAAAATCGCCCGTCGATTGGGGCCTGTGGGACCCACGACACGCGATTTCGTCAACGTTCTCAGAATCGAACCAAACTTGGGTCACAGGACCATCGTATCGCTACGAGTCCGATGGCACAAGTTTTGTTTCAATCCGACTTGTGTACACAAAGTTAGGTCACAATTCAGAAAAGTCGGATACGGGGCGATGTCCGCGGATACGCGTTGATCCCGGGGTGCACGCACCCCCGAATCGACTTCTGTGAAATCTCGCACGTCCGTATCAACGACGCGCACGTATCTGTGAAGACCGCGCGCGACCAACTCGTCCCGTTTGGTGGGACGTACCCAGTTCCCGGGTGAATCGGAGCGTTGTTTTTTCCTGTTTTTGGATCACGGTGTGCGATCACCACAGGACGTGATGCACCGAGCGGGTTGCACGGGCACCGAGAGGGTCACGCAGGCTTTGTGATGCAAAAGACGGAATCAAAAACGGGGTTACGAGCATAGAGTTAGGAGTACCTGAACAGGGTCGAAAACCGGGGTTTTCGTCGTGTCCGACACGACACAGGACACTGTGTCCCGTGTCCGTGTCCTGTGTCTAGGGTTAGGACTAGGGTTTGCTGGTCGGCGGAGCTGCGGCGGAGGGCGGCCGGGTTGCGCTGCGAGGGTGGCAGAGCTGCGGCGGAGGGCGGCTACGCAGGAGCTGCGGCGGCGCTGGGGACGCGGGGACGCTCGGGGCGGCGCTGGCGGCGTCTGGAGGCGAGGAGGAAGGCGGCCGAGAGGAGAAGGCGGCCGGCGAGGAGGGAGGTGGAGGAAAGGAAGGAGGAAGCCGGGGGCGGAGCTGGGAGCTGCGGGCGGTGGAGGCGAGGCGGGCTGGGGCGCAGGCGGTGGACGAGGCGGGGAGGGGGTCTGGCCGGAGGGGAGAGGAGCGGGGGTATTTAAAGGGGTTGCGGCGGGGGGTCGAGGCCGAGAAGGGCGGAGGCTGGACGAGGAAGGCGGGGACGTGGTCGAGGTGGCCGGGCGGAGCGCCACGTGGCCGGAGGCGGCGGCTCCGCCGGGAGACGCGGGCACGGGCGGGGGCTGAGTCAGGGAGAGGGGGAGAGGAGCGGGCCGGGTGCGGGTCGGGCGGCGGGCAGGCGGATCCGACCCGACCCGCTAAGGCGGGGACTGGGCCGGGTTTGGGCCGCGGGCTTGGGCTGGGCCGGGTTTGATAATAAAAAAATAATTAGATAAATAAATAAATAAATAAATAAATAATTGTTTTATGTGATTTAAAAAATAGGTCCGGGGCCCGATAAATTCCAGAAAAATTATCCTAAGTCCAGTTTTTTATTTTACACCCAAAAATATTATTTTCATAATATTTTAATATAATTTATTATCAATTAAAAATTATTTAATAATTAAAACCCCTGAATTTAATTACAGAAAATTCCCAGAAAATTCCAGAAAATTGTAAAAAATCCAAATTTAAAATTCTTGAAAAATCAGGGGGTTTACAGTTAAGGGCTACCATAGAAGGAAGAATTACGTCCATAGGAGGCCTATTGAGAAAGTTACAAGGAGTTTTGTGTCCATTTGGAAAAAATTCTGAGGCGGCACACCAAGTGTTTGCTGAAATGCCTAATGGGTCATTCCTCATTATTTCATGTTGTGTTTGGTATATTAGAATGTGTATGATATATTTGGGGTAGTGGTGTCACATGAATGGATATTTGGAGGGTGTATCATAGATATCTGGGTAATGCACTAGAAGTGTTTGTTTAAATGACATGCTAAGGTGTTCATCTAGGTGTATCTATATATAGTGTATTAGCATTTGGGTTAATTCTAATTGTTATATATATATATATATATATATGAGATATTTTGTGTGTGTGTGTGTGTGTGTGTGTGTGTGTGTGCAATTTCTGTATTGCAAGTGTTGGTGTTGTTGTTTTTGCAACAGCAACTTGGGGAGTGCTGGATGGTGTAGACCTAAGTGAGGGAGGTTCAATTCAGATTTAGGGGGGGGGGGGTTGTGAACATGAGGCCGGATTGCTGTATTGGGGTTTTTGGGGTGTTTAGAGTTGTGACTGCAGATTTAGGAGAAAATGTTACACAGAAGATTGCCAGGTGAGGTGACTGCCAGTGTAAGAGAAGTGGATCCCAGGTATGTGGTGTGTGTTTAATTGTATGTTCAGTTATGAGGGAGGGAGTTGGATCAGATATTATAGTGTTGTTGTGCAATGGGCTTGGAGGGGGTACATTATGATGCAAAGCAGTAGCAGCAAGTAACATAACAACAGGAGCAGTGAGAATAAAAGGCACATCAATAGCAGCAATATGGCAAGATCGGAGTTGGGTAGTGCAGATTTTTCTTCAGGCAGTGTTGGAGTATCAGGTTAGTGAGGTAAGTGTGTAATGATATCCTGTTGACACTAACTATTGGGTAATATGTAACAAGGATTAAGGGTACAGGTGAGTTCGGGAAGAGGGGGTGATCGAGAGTAGCAGTTAAGAGTGTGTATGTAGATATTTCAGGTAAGAGAATGGATAGAATGCAGTAGCAGCAGCTAGTGCTTGCTGCAGTCGGGTGGTAGTGTTGGTGTAGTTGCTAATGAGGATGGTTGGTACAGTTGTAGGTGTTAGCTTGGTTGTGGTGTTTTGAGGTATCAGTGAAGGGTGAAGTAGGAGAGTTAGCATGTGCTTGAGTAGGTGGGTATGTGTGAATATCCAAGTGAACTAGTGGAGAAGTGTAGGTTAGTGTATCAGATTGCAAGGAATTTATGGTTTTTAGGTGAGCTCGTGAGGATATGCAATTATGTATACAGTAGTATTGAGGCTAGTGTTCTTTGGAGTGTGTATGCGGGTGTTGTAAAGGAATGTGAGATGAGAGGGGGTGAGTGAAATGAGTGCCAGTATGTGTGTGAGTGAAGTACAGTGCGCAGTACACAGTTTCAAGTGCAGGTATACTCAGGATCAGTTGGGGGATTATGATAGGATGTTAAGGTGTGCAGGTGGTACTCATGTGAGTATCAGTTGCATTAGGAAGGGAATAGGGTACTGCACAGTTAGGCTTTGTGATGGCTAGTAGAATGTGTTTGATTTAAGGAGAAGTGGTATAGATTTAAGTATCATATAGAGTTACGAATATAGATATGTGTATCTAAGGTAATGTATCAATGTGTAAAGTGAGTAGTGATATCAAGCGAATTAGGTTGGGGTAGTATAAAGATTAAATAGTGAGCATCAACTTAAGATTGGTATCAGTTGGTATTAGAGTATAGTGGGCTTGTGATACCTTGGTACCATGACAAGGTGGTGGAGTATAGTGTTAAGGTAATAGGTAATGATGAGATGTTAGTAGTATTACTAAGGTATTAATAGGTATAACTCTATATGGTATACAAGTAATACTTAGTATACTATATCAGCTAGTATTGGATCTAGGAGCCTAATATTTCCTTGTATGAACTAGTTTAGACTTGTAACCACCCTAGAAGCTAGATTTGGACCTATAATCAATTTATTGACCTAGATTTGACCTAGATTTAACCTAGAAATTCTATTTTAACTTATTTAAACTTGTTTATCCCTTCATTACACCAAATAACATGTAAATTTATATATAGGTCTGTGAGGCACCGATACAGACACAGTTTGACATTCATTGCTCTAGACCATAGGCGAGTACATTCTTTGATAGTTTCCATTATTTGATACTTTCTATGATTCTGGCCTATAGTATTGTATTACTTGATTCTTTGACACGATGGAGACACTGATTGGTATTTTATGGATTCACTCTCTTGCGACACGTGCATCATACTTGTCTGGCCTCTACTTCAGGACTCATTACCTGCATCACATCATGACTCACTTACTGACATCACTTACTTTATCTGCCTGGCCTCGTACTTGATTTGCGCGTCGGGACTTGGATTCATTTATACTAGTCGGGCAGAAAAATACTTGAGTAGACATGTAAACATTTCTAAAATCTGGAATCACCCCCTTCTGGTCTAATATGGAATGATAGCAGTCGCACACCTCATATGCGATAGGTCGTATTACCCCTAGCCGTTTACATGTCAAAAATGGTATTTTAAAATACACTAGTTTAGTACTTTCTTGCTGGCTTCACATTATACTTGTTGGACTCATCATATCTATCTTAGTTTTAGCTTTGTTTATCTATTGTCTTTATTGCCATATGCTCTTGTTCGCCACATGTACTTTTTATTGTTCTTTATTTAACTGTTGCTCTATTTTATTCTTTGATTCATTCATTTTCTATTCATCATGTATTGCTTACTATAAGTATTTTATAGTCTTTATCATTTAACTGGAACTGCTATTAGAGGTCTGCTTCGCTCCATCCTGATTGTATATATTTTTCAAATATTTTTCAGAGGATATGTGTCCCACGTTTTACGGACCCCAGGAGGTTGATGGTGCAGACTTGGACCCAGTTGTAAACACCCGAATTTTTCAGAAATTAAAAATATGAATTTTTATAATTTTTCTGTGATTTTTTAAATAATTAAAATAAAAGTTTTTTGGAATTAAATTAATTTTGTGATATTATTAAATATTAAAATATTATAAAAATAATAATTTTGAGTGTAAAATAAAATCTTAGACATAGTATAATTTTTCTAGAATTTATTGGACCCAAAAACTATTTTTAAAAACCTAAAAACAAAGTTTTTAGTTAAACCAAAATAAACCGGATTAAACCCAGTTGAACCGAACCAAATCCAACTAAATAAACCAAACTGAACCTATACTAAACCCACCTTAATGGATCGGGTCGGATCCGACCCCAAAACCCGACCCGACCTGACCCGCCTACCGCTATAGTGATCCCCAATTAAACCCCGACGATCCGCCTTCCCTCCCCGGCCGTTTCCCCGCCAACTCACCGCCTCCCCGCCGCTCCGAATCCCATAATCGTCGCGTCGCCGCGTATACGCGATGAATAGTCGTTACCGACCCCCTATTCAGGTAAGAATTTCTCTCTCCTTGTCGTGCCGATGTTCGATCATACTGTTGCAACATGTTCGCCGCATGACCCTCTCGAAACTCGTTCAATTAGTTCGGGGTATCGCGTCCTATGTCGGTTGTAAATCGCGACGCAAAAATAGGAAAATTTATCCTATTTCTGAAAATTCAGAAATTGGTCCCAAACTCGTAAGTTCACGACCGTTTTACGTGTAATCTGTTTATTAATTCTAAAATTTACCTGAACAGTAATTTAGACCGTATAACCGAGTTTTAAATCCTGTATTTAGTTTAATTTAATGTGTTGTGGATTGTATGTTATTCGAGGGTGAAGTTGACCAAAATTTGGTTATCCAAAACCCTAATTTTTCCGGAACTGGGTGCGCCCCGCTAAATGAGGCGACTTGGTCGTGTACGAATTACATCGGAAGGTGCGCACCACCAATACAGACGTGTGAGATTTTGCGAAAGTTGATTTGGATGTGTGTGCACACTGGAATTAACGTATATCCGGTATTTCCCAGACATTGGAGCAGACATTGGAGCAGTACCATTACCAGAGGATGAGGTGATCACCGAGGATTTCCCCTGAGTATCTGGTTTATTATTCTCAGTTATTTTATTGTTAGACTCGTATTTTCTGTCTATTAAACTGCTGTATCAAACTCTTTATCGGGTTGTTCCCCAAGATATTTATTGAGACTTGTTGATTATTATTTCATCTTGATTATCCTGATATCGATTGTATTTATCTTCTGTGGATGAGATTACTATCATAGACCGTATTAGTTGTTTTACAGCTTAAGTACACCCTGATGGGTCCATTAAATTGGGTTTGCCCATCGGTGTGTGCTGCTGACCATTGCCACGTGTCTAGTCCCTCGGTATTTTGGGACTGGGACGTGACATGGTTTTTTTGGTGGCCCATGCAGGTCAAGGACTAAATTGTTTTGGTTTCAACTAAGGAACTGAGCAAGCCTGCGATTAAGATAGGATAAGTTATAGGATCTCATCCACTTGATTGAATCATTCTTGATCTCTATCGGATTCGAATTTCTTGACTTGCATCCTGCATTGCTTCCTCTGTGCGCCTTTTATAATTTATTTTGGATGCAGAGTAATGGAATCACAAGCAAGCAACGAGACTCCTGCAGGAATACCACAAGATGCTGTGGTCACCTACGAAGATGAAGTGACACCAGAAGATTGAGGTCAATCAACTCAACAAGGTAATCAAGCAGATCAGCTCGCCTCGAGGATACAACAAGACGATATTCTACTACCACCGCAGTTTACTCCACCAATGCCTACTTTTCCACCAGGACAGCTTATGGAGGGACAACAAATGTTCCAAATGTTCTACGCCATGATGCAAGCCCAACAGAAGGTTCATCAAGAATCTCAGCAACAACAGAGGACACCACCACAAGGACGCGGACAAGCTTTTGTGATGACAATGAAGGACGCGCAGACTCGTGGAGTAGCGAATATGCGTAAGATTTAAGTTTTATCATAGTTATCTATTCTTAGTAATGCCATAGCACGTGCCTGTTAATTCATTTTCCTAGACTAAACCTAGTATTTTGAACTTGTTAGTAATTGATACCCTAGTTTTCCTAAGCTGTAGTTTTTCTTGCTCTAATCAGATTCCTTTACTCTTGTATTACCTATCTCTCATTGCCTAGAAAAATATTTCTTCCCTTTGTGTTCTGTTTAACTCTCACCCTTCGATTTCTCCTTAATCATGATTCTTTAGTCTTTTTGTTTTGCTTCAAACATTTCTTGCAACCGTGTCATCTCTTCTGACCGGCTATGTTTTCTTAATTGCGAGGACGTAATTCTTTTAAGGAGGGTAGATTGTAAACACCCGAATTTTTCAGAAAATAAAAATATAATTTTTTATGATTTTTCTGTGATTTTTTAAATAATTAAAATAAACGTTTTCTGGAATTAAATTAATTTTATAATTTTATTAAATATTAAAATATTATGAAAATAATTTTTTTGAGTGTAAAATAAAATCTTAGACATAGTGTAATTTTTTGGAATTTATTGGACCCAAAAACTATTTTTAAAGACCTAAAAACAAAATTTTTAGTTAAACCAAAACAAACCGGATTAGACCCAGTTGAACCGAACCCAACTAAATAAACCGAACTGAACCTATACTAAACCCACCTTAATGGATCGTGTCGGATCCGGACCCCAAAACCCGACCCGACCCGACCCGACTACCGCTACAATTATCCCCAATTAACCCCCGACGATCTGCCTCCCCGCCACTCCGACTCCCATTACCGCCGCGCCGCCGCGTATACGCGAAGAATAGTCGTTACCGACCCCCTATTCAGGTGAGAATTTCTCTCTCCTCGTCGCGCCGATGTTCGATCAGACTGTTGCGACATGTTCGCCGCATGACCCTCTCGAAACTCGTACAATCAGTTCGGGGTATCGCGTCATGTGTCGGTCAAAAATTGCGACGCAAAAACAGAAAAATTTACCCTATTTCTGAAAATTCAGAAATTGGTCCCGAACTTGCAAGTTCACGACCGTTTTGCGTGCAACCTGTTTAATAATTCTAAAATTTACCTGAAAAGTAATTTAGACCGTATAACCGAGTTTTAAACGCTGTATTTAGTTTAATTTAATGTGTTGTGGATTGTATGTTATTCGAGGGTGAAGTTGGCCAAAAACTTGGTTATTCAAAACCCTAATTTTCTCGGAACTGGGTGCGTCCCGCTAAACGAGGCGATTTGGTCGTGTACGAATTATACCGAAAGGTGCGCACCATCAATACGGATGTGTGGAATTTTGCGAAAGTTGATTTGGATGTGCGTGCACACTGGAATCAACGCGTATCCGTCGACAACGCCCCGTATCGGTCCTGTTCTGAAACTCATTGTAACTTAGTGTGTGCTAGTCGTTTCGCAATGAAACTTGCGCCATTGGACTCGTAGCGATACGCTGGTCCTGTGACCCAAGTTTGGTTCGATTATGAGAACGTTGACAAAATCTCGTATCGTGGGCCCCACGACTCCACTTGACGGGCGATTTTGTGATCGGCTCTTCGGAATCCAGTTCTGGATATTCTGTTGGGTTCGTATCTTCGTTCTGGACTTATAGACACTAAGTTTGGCAAATTTGGAGAACTTTATCTCTGGCATATTTTTTGGTGCGAAGTAGGCCACATGTGGACCCCGGTTTGACCAGAAAGTATCAATTTTGCTCCTGTGTCCAAATTGGACTTATGGGTAGGCGATCCTAGATATTTCATATCTTCTGAACATTATGGTAATATTTATTTCAGCATTTGGAGGAGTACTTGAAGATCCCGCTGATACCAGAGCAACTGTTGGAAAACAAACCTCAGGCAAGTGTACCTTGCCAATCTTGCAGTACTTGCTTTATATTATTCTCTTGATTTATTTATGATGTATCTGTTCAACCTAGGACCGTGTGACATTACTTAACGTCCAAATAAGATTCGGGTGTCAACGTCGTACGCGGAGTTGTGTAACGTCACCTAGAGATTGATATCGCGACCCTATATATCTTCGTGCTTGCATTATCAAGTACGTCATACCATAGGACACTTGACACTGTTCATGAGACAGAATCTTTCTGAGATATTCATGATGATTATGTATAGGTTACATGATTCGTGACATATATATTACATATATTTATCTATCATTATGACTCGCTGCATCAGTTAGAGGTCATGATCTTGCGTGTTATGGACATGAGACGTCATGGACATGAGACATGTGATTACATTGGGTGGGAAGAGACACACAGGCTACATACTGATTATATATTATTACGGTGCCTTAGCCACTACATTGCTAGGCCCACTACATAGTATAACTGCTACCGACTCCCCGACATTGAGCTTGTAGTAGTCGCAGCCTGAAGTTCTAGTGATGCTCTCATTTTGCATATCACTTAGCTGGTTACATAGTTTGTCCTATTGTTTTATTTATTTATATACTACATTTATTTGGCTTGAGTTATTCTTGTACCTTGCTATGTCCCCTGAGGACCTGGAATCCGGATTATGTCCCCAGGTTTAGCAGAGGAGATCTACCCCGAGGTATACGGGACATGAGCAGACATTGGAGCAGTACCATTACCAGGGGACGAGGTGATCGCCGAGGATTTCTCTTGAGCATCTGGTTTATTAAACTCAGTTATTTCTATTGTTAGACTCGTATTTCCTGTCTATTGAACTGTTGTATCAAACTCTTTATCGGGTTGTTCTCCGAGATATTTATTGAGACTTGTTGATTATTATTTTATCTTGATTATTCTGATATTGATTGTATTTATCTTCTGTGGATGAGATTAGTATCATAGACCGTATTAGTTATTTTACAGCTTAAGTACACCCTGATGGGTCCATTAAATTGGGTTTGTCCATCGGTGTGTGTTGTTGGCCATTGCCACGTGTCTAGTCCCTAGGTATTTTGGGACTGGGGCGTGACACCGGTAGCTCAGGAATGATTGTCGGAAGGCCTAGCCGGAATCACTAGTTATCCTAGTTAGTTTTTATTAGCATTATGGTATCGAATTTGTTTTTGGCTTATATATTGAGACTTTGTTGTTGTTGTTGATTTTGGATGTTGTTGATGTTTAGGCTAAGTGTTTGTGTTAGACTTCTTTGATATCTTATCGTACTTTAGATATGTGATTGAGTATTGTGTTGCTTATCATCATTACCTTGTCCTCGATTTTGGGGTAGGATATTATTGACAGGTACATACATATATTGTGTGAAATATTTAGATAGTATTGTTGACCTAGACAACGTTCTACCGTCGATACTGTGGTGTATGATGGACGTACCCACGTACTCGTTCCCTCACAACGGGTGCGGGTCGTGACAGTTCTCCTCTACCAAAGTTTAAGCACTTGTTCGTAGTGCCTTGTAAATACATCAAGATCCACTTTACAGCTTCCCAATGGACCTTTTCCGGATTTGACATAAATCTGCTAACTACTCCCACTGCTTGCGCAATGTCTGGTCTCGTACAGATCATAGCATACATCAAACTTCCAATGGCTGAGGCATAAGGAACATTTCCCATTATATCTCTCTCTTCCTCTGTCTAAGATGACTGATTCTTGGATAGCCGAAAGTGACTAGCCAATGGTGTGCTGACGGATTTGGTGTTGCTCATGTTGAATCTTTCTAAGACACGATTGATGTACGCTGACTGAGATAATTGCAAAATCCCCTTTTGCTTATCTCGATTGTCGTGGAGCTTTTTTTAAACCATACAAGCTCTTCTTAAGTCTGCACACCAAGTTACCTTTTTCCTTTTCTGTGAAACCCTCTGGATGATGCATATAAATTTTTTTATCTAAGTCTCCGTGAAAAAATGTAGTCTTCACGTCCAACTGTTCAAGATATAGATTTTTAATAGCAACAATATTTAAACCATACAAGCTCTTCTTAAGTCTGCACACCAAGTTACCTTTTTCCTTTTCTGTGAAACCCTCTGGATGATGCATATAAATTTTTTCATCTAAGTCTCCGTGAAAAAATGTAGTCTTCACGTCCAACTGTTCAAGATATAGATTTTCAATAGTAACAATATTTAACAGTCCTAATAGTGTTAAGTTTCACAATCGGAGAAAAAAAAATTGTGTAGTCGACTCCTTCCTTCTGCTGGAAGCCTTTGACAACTAATCGATCTTTGTACCTCTTGAATCCATTATGTTCTTCTTTCACCCGATAAATCCATTTGTTGTGAAGGGCCTTCTTTTCTTTGGACAACACAACAAGTTCCGAAGTATTGTTGGAGATCAAAGACTTCATCTCGTCTTTCATAGCAAGCTTCCACTTACTGGCATCTCTAGTCTGACAGGCCTCATCATAGCACTCGGGTTCACCTTCATCAGTCAGCAACAAATAATTCAAGTATCTCATGTTCGGCACATGAGGTCGAGAAGATCTTCTCAACACTGGAGTTGGAGAATGAGGTTGATTAGCATCTTCTTGCTCAATATGTTGCTCTGGCTCGAGATTTGTAACTACCTGGCTTGTCGTAGGACTGATTGGGGGCATCATCCACTTCTGCAAAGACTGGCTCAAACTCAATTGGATCAACGATATTTTTTGAATGTCGGTCTTTGTACATAATTGTTTCATTGAAGATTATGTCTCTACTGCGGATTATCTTCTTGCACTTATCATCCCAAATACGAAAACCAAAATCATCATCACCATAGCCAACAAAAATACATATCTTGGACTTGGGATCAAGCTTGTTCCTGCCTTGATCACTGATATGTACATACGCAACACAACCAAATACTTTAAGATGCGATAATTTAACAGAATTGCCACTCCATACCTCTTTTGGAATTTTATGTTCCAATGGAACTGATGGACCTCGGTTGATCAAGTAGGTTGTTGTGTTGACTGCTTCTTCCCATAAATGCTTCGGTAGGCCTAACTGCATACACATACTTCTGGCTCTTTCAGTGTAAGCACCTGATTTTTAAAAAATATTAAAATTAGGATTTTTTAACAATTTTCTGAAATTTTTTGAGAATTTTCTGAAATTAAAATCAGGGTTTTCAAATATTACATGATTTTAATTGATAATAAACAACATTAAAATATTATGTAAATAATATTTTTGAGTGTAAAATGAAAAACTGGACTTAGGGTAATTTTTCTGGAATTTATTGGACCCCGGACCTATTTTTAAAACACCTAAAACTATTTATTTATTTAATTAATTATCTATTTATTTATTTAATTATTATTATTATTTATTATTATTATTAATATTATTATTATTCTCTTTTTCTTTTATTTTTCCAGCCCGCGGCCCGTTGGGCTGGCCCGGCCCAGCCCAACCGAGCCCAGCCCGCCAATGCTAGCGGGTCGGGTCGGATCCTCCCCGCCCGACCCGACCCGAACCCGCCTCTCTTCCCCTCCCCGCACGACCCGGCCGCCCCCGCGTTATCCGCCGCCTCCGCCGCTTGTGCCGCCCCGCCCGGCCACGCGGCGCCCCGTCCGGCCACGCAGCCCCGCCCCCTCGCCACGACCTCCCCTTTCTCCTCCGCCTCCTCCGCCTAAGCCACCGGCCGACCCTCCCAATATAAACCCCCCACCGCCGTCGCTCTCGACAACGCCACCCGCCGCTCCGCCGCTCACCGCCACCGTCGCCCCCCGCCGTGCCCAGCCCCGCACCGCCAGCGCCTCCCTCCTCCCTCGCCGTGCGCCACCGGCCGCCGTCTCCTCCCCGCAGCAACCGCAGCAGCAGCACGCAGCTCCCACCGCCGCTGCCGGCCGCCCAGAGCCACCGCCGACCGCCAGCAGCTCCGCCTCGCTCCGGCGAACAGTCCCCCGACCTCGCCGGCCGCCAAGCAGCCGCCCTCCACCGACCACGACCGGATTCCGACGAAACCCGAAACCCTAACCCTAATTCCCAAATTCCGTGTCCGACACGAGTCGGACACGACTCGACCCTGAATTTTCAGGTCCCCTTCAGGTACGTGTAACTTTCGCCTCGTAGCTCCGTTTTCAATTCCATAAATTGCATTGCGAAGCCTGTATGACCCTCTCGGTGCCCGGACAAACCTCTCGGGGCATCGCGTCCTGTGGTGATCGCACACTGCGATCCAAAAACAGGAAAAACCAGACCCTGTTTCACCCCGGAACTGAGTGCGCCCCGCCAAACGGGACGACTTGGTCGCGTGCGGTCTTCACAGATACGTGCGCATCGTCGATACGGACGTGTGAGATTTCGTGGAAGCTGATTCGGGTGTGCGTGCACACCGGAATCAACGCGTATCCGCGGACATCGCCCCGTATCCGCCTTTTCTGCAATTTGCCCTAACTTCTTGTACACTCGTCAGATCGAGACGAAACTTGCGCCATCGGACTCGTAGCGATACGCTGGTCCTCTGGGTCAAGTTTGGTTCGATTCTGAGAACGTTGACGAAATCGCGTGTCGTGGGCCCCACAGGCCCCGCTCGACGGGCGATTTTGTGTTCGGCTCATCGGAATCCAAATCTGGAAGTTCCGTTGAGTTCGTATCAGCGTCCCTGACCTGTTGACACTAAGTTTGGTGAATTTGGAGACCTTTGACCGGAACACGTTTTTCGGTGCAAAGTGGGCCCATCGGCGGACCCCGTTTTGACCCGAAACTGTCGTTTTTGCCCTTGTCTCCAAATTGGACCCAAGGATAGGCATTTTTAGCTATTTGACATCTTTTGAGCATGTTGGTAATGTCTATTTCAGCTTTTGGACTCATCTCTGGAATTTTCCCCCGAGAGCCAATATTAATCAGATCCAAACAACAGGCAAGTACCTGTACCTCAAGTTAATCTTTATATATTGTGATAATTAATCCCCTGTCTTACATGTACCCTTGATGATTACACATCGTGTTAGAAATGTTAAATTTCATGTCTTGAATATTGGTAGTTCCTGTCTTATTTTTTATGTCGGGTGGGAGAATACCTAGAAGGCATGTAGTTTACCCTTCCCCTTGTCATGTCTAATAGCTGTTGGTACACGACTGTACCTCAGTCGGATCTCGATTTCCCCTGTTTAATAGCCGTTCATGACGGCCGAATTAGCCTTATAAACCCCTACATGCCAACTATGTATTCTAAAACAAACACAAGTTCACACAGATAGTTTCTGGTCATGTTATATTTCTTGCTGGCTATTGTAGTTCCATTTCCTGTTTCATTTATTTCTGTTTCTCATATTCCTGTTTACAGTTTAACTCTGAGATAATAATGTTCTGTTATGCTGTTTCTCAACATGATATCAAATATTTAATTGTCATAAAATATTTAGTTTAACCTTGTTGTGCACTGTGTACTTTGCTCCTTTCCTGACTGGATCGGTTGATTTAGGCGATGATGAGGATCTTGCCCCTACTTATTATGGTCTCTATGAGGGGACTGATGATACCTATGAGGAGCCAGAACCCACCCAGGAGACCCCTGCTGCTGAGTAGCCAGTAGTAGCTATCTTTCATTTATATTCTCATCTTATTTATCGGGTTTGTCCCCGATTTCAATATTGAATTCCTGTACTAAAACTTTTGAATCTGTTGTCACATTTATGTTCAGTTGAAATCTTAAGTTTTATTCTCATTTTTATCTTGCCTATGTTATTTGTGAATGAGCTAGTTAGCAAATAATGGATTGACCTAGACAGCGTACTACCGCCGACTCTGCGGCGTAGGCTGGACGTACCCACGCACTCGTGCCCGAATTTTCGGGTGCGGGTCGTGACACGTTTTTATGGTGGCCCATGCAGGTCCTATCCTAAAATAGGGTAATACCCTAGGACAGGGTATGGAATAAAATTTGAGGATTCTAGGAAAAGCTCATTCACAGTATAGAGTCCTTATTTCAATTCTTGATATTTTTGCTGCTCAATTTTTCCATCGCCTTTGATTTTCAAGTATTCTATTCTGATCTTCCTATCCCTTAATCTTTCAGAATGGTCCAGACCAGGAACACAGTAGGAGGCACATCAGAACCAGCTGAGCAGAATGTGCCCGAGACGCTTGCACTCCCGCCGCCTCCATCTGTTCCGGCAGTTACTCTGGATGGGGCACAGCTACTTGGAGTGTTCCAGGGACTAGTGGAATCCCAGAAGGAACAAACTGCCCTGCTACGGACCAGCCTTTCAGAAGCTCTTCGGACCCGGGAGTCACCACAAAAGAGGCCAGGAAGTGCCAAGGACTTTAAGAACCTTAGACCCCTGGAATTCTATGGAACTGAAGGCATTCTCTATGCCGATGAATGGATAGAGAACGTAGAGCGACTCCTGAAGACTGCTCGGGTCCCTGATGATCTCAAAGTGGAGTCCGCAAGCCTGCAACTGTTCGACATAGCTCGGACCTGGTTCAGAAATGAACCCCAACTATCTGCTCCTGACCTCACCTGGGAAGATTTTAAGAGGCTATTCAAGGAGAAATTCTACCCCGAAGTGGCTCGGGAAGCTCTCGAAAGCCAATTCGAGAGACTGGAGCAAGATAGCCTGACTGTTGATGAGTATACTGCTGAATTTAGCAGGTTAAGCCACTTTGCGGAGTACATGGTTCGTACCCCGGAGGACAGGGCCAGTAGATTCAAGAAGGGGCTGTCTCCGGATATTTGCCTTGCTGTCACCACCAGCCGAGCTCGCACCTATGAGGAAATCCTGAGCGTGGCACAAGGCGTAGAAAGAGATATGGGGCACAAACTGAAGCGAGAAAGAGATACCGGAAATGCCGGACCCAACAAACGCCCTTTTCAACAACAACATCAACAGCAGAGGGCCCCGCAACAAACTCAGCGTCCTCTCCCTCGAGCCGCAGCACCCCAACACCAAGCTCAAGGACAGAATCAACGAGTTCCCACTTGTGGCTTTTGTCGAAAACAAGGTCACACCTGGCAAGTTTGTAGGAAGAGATTGGGTGCCTGTCTATATTGTGGATCACCAGAACATCAAGTGAGGGACTGCCCCACTGCTCCAAGACGTGGACAAGCTTACGTAATGACCATGGAGAACGCGCAAACTCTGGAAGCAGCTAATGCGCGTAAGTATTTCGTAGATACCTTTTCCTAGTATTGTTTTTTGTGCCTATTGGTTCGTGACCTCAGCCCCAACCTAGTAATTCTTGAACTTGCTAAATAACCTAGTATGTTTTTAAATTGATAACTGTATCGATTCTTTAGGCATTTGCTATTGTGCTTATTTTGTGTTATTCTGTGGACTTCAAAAATTTTGTGCCTCTTTTCATCCTCATCTAGCGCACTTAATTTTGCTGAAATCGATGCTGCTATTTTATAGCCTAGTTTTGCAAGCTTACTCTTTATCTGGCTTGTTCATGACACCTGTATTATTGAGGCCTGATCAACCCCACTAATACAAGTGTCTACTCAGAATCAGTGTACTACGGTCTGATCAACCTTAGTGCATTTTGATTCGCACTTCGCACGACTACTTTATGTGGATTGAGTTGACTAGCATATTTGTCCCTAAATACGCTCGAGCATATCGTATCAGTTACATAACTGTACTAATACGAGCATGCGAACAAATGATTACCAGAATAGAATCTCAATCCATAACCGCCTGACAATTCCCATTAGAATTCCTTAAACGCCTTGATCCCTATACCTCTGTTCTACCACCTCGCCCTTAAACTCTTTATTATTGATCCTCATCTTCCCTTATTTCGGAAAGACAAAAACCTGTGGTTGGTATAAGTTGATTGTAGTACTAGACATACCCCTCAGACCGGTCGAATTGATGATAACCTCTATGACTAAGGGAATACCATAGGTGGTGTATTTGTATTGCAGACTTGAAGATTCAATACCATGATTTATTAAGTTGAGACCTAGCCTCACTAGTTGTACGGCCTTAGCGGATATATGGGTAAAACTATAAGTTGGGTAGCGACCGCAATGTCCACCTGAGAGAAACCGTGAGGCTGTAATCAAGTGAGTTTAGACAGAGAGAACCCTGCCATAATTTAAATTTCGAGGACGAAATTTTATAAGTTGGGTAGATTGTAAGCACCTGATTTTTCAAAAATATTAAAATTAGGATTTTTTAACAATTTTCTGGAATTTTCTGGGAATTTTCTGAAATTAAAATCAGGGTTTTCAAATATTACATGATTTTTAATTGATAATAAACAACATTAAAATATTATATAAATAATATTTTTGAGTGTAAAATGAAAAACTGGACTTAGGATAATTTTTCTGGAATTTATTGGACCCCGGACCTATTTTTAAAACACCTAAAACTATTTATTTAATTAATTAATTATCTATTTATTTATTTATTTAATTATTATTATTATTTATTATTATTATTAATATTATTATTATTCTCTTTTTCTTTTATTTTTCCAGCCCGCGGCCCGTTGGGCTGGCCCGGCCCAGCCCAACCGAGCCCAGCCCGCCAATGCTAGCGGGTCGGGTCGGATCCTCCCCGCCCGACCCGACCCGAACCCGCCTCTCTTCCCCTCCCCGCACGACCCGGGCGCCCCCGCGTTATCCGCCGCCTCCGCCGCTTGCGCCGTCCCGCCCGGCCACGCGGCGCCCCGTCCGGCCACGCAGCCCCGCCCCCTCGCCACGACCTCCCCTTTCTCCTCCGCCTCCTCCGCCTAAGCCACCGGCCGACCCTCCCTATATAAACCCCCCACCGCCGTCGCTCTCGACAACGCCACCCGCCGCTCCGCCGCTCACCGCCACCGTCGCCCCCCGCCGTGCCCAGCCCCGCACCGCCAGCGCCTCCCTCCTCCCTCGCCGCGCGCCATCGGCCGCCGTCTCCTCCCCGCAGCAACCGCAGCAGCAGCACGCAGCTCCCACCGCCGCTGCCGGCCGCCCTGAGCCACCGCCGACCGCCAGCAGCTCCGCCTCGCTCCGGCGAACAGTCCCCCGCCCTCGCCGGCCGCCAAGCAGCAGCCCTCCGCCGACCACGACCGGATTCCGACGAAATCCGAAACCCTGACCCTAATTCCCAAATTCCGTGTCCGACACGAGTCGGACACGACTCGACCCTGAATTTTCAGGTCCCCTTCAGGTACGTGTAACTTTCGCCTCATAGCTCCGTTTTCAATTCCGTAAATTGCGTTGCGAAGCCTGTATGACCCTCTCGGTGCCCGGACAAACCTCTCGGGGCATCGCGTCCTGTGGTGATCGCACACTGTGATCCAAAAACAGGAAAAACCAGACCCTGTTTTACCCCGGAACTGAGTGCGCCCCGCCAAACGGGACGACTTGGTCGCGTGCGGTCTTCACAGATATGTGCGCATCGTCGATACGGACGTGTGAGATTTCGTGGAAGCTGATTCGGGTGTGCGTGCACACCGGAATCAACGCGTATCCGCGGACATCGCCCCGTATCCGCCTTTTCTGCAATTCGCCCTAACTTCTTGTACACTCCTCAGATCGAGACGAAACTTGCGCCATCGGACTCGTAGCGATACGCTGGTCCTCTGGGTCAAGTTTGGTTCGATTCTGAGAACGTTGACGAAATCGCGTGTCGTGGGCCTCACAGGCCCCGCTCGACGGGCGATTTTGTGTTCGGCTCATCGGAATCCAAATCTGGAAGTTCCGTTGAGTTCGTATCAGCGTTCCTGACCTGTTGACACTAAGTTTGGTGAATTTGGAGACCTTTGACCCGGACACGTTTTTCGGTGCAAAGCGGGCCCATCGGCGGACCCCGTTTTGACCCGAAACTGCCGTTTTTGTCCTTGTCTCCAAATTGGACCCAAGGACAGGCGTTTTTAGCTATTTGACATCTTCTGAGCATGTTGGTAATGTCTATTTCAGCTTTTGGACTCATCTCTGGAATTTTCCCCCGAGAGCCAATATTAATCAGATCCAAACAACAGGCAAGTACCTGCACCTCAAGTTAATCTTTATATATTGTGATAATTAATCCCCTGTCTTACATGTACCCTCGATGATTACACATCGTGTTAGAAATGTTGAATTTCATGTCTTGAATATTGGTAGTTCCTGTCTTGTTTTTCATGTCGGGTGGGAGAATACCTAGAAGGCATGTAGTTTACCCTTCCCCTTGTCATGTCTAATAGCTGTTGGTACACGACTGTACCTCAGCCGGATCTCGATTTCCCCTGTTTAATAGCCGTTCATGATGGCCGGATTATCCTTATAAACCCCTACATGCCAACTATGTATTCTAAAAACAAACACAAGTTCACACAGATAGTTTCTGGTCATGTTATATTTCTTGCTGGCTATTGTAGTTCCATTTCCTGTTTCATTTATTTCTGTTTCTCATATTCCTGTTTACAGTTTAACTCTGAGATAATAATGTTCTGTTATGATGTTTCTCAACATGATATCAAATATTTAATTGTCATAAAATATTTAGTTTAACCTTGTTGTGCACTGTGTACTTTGCTCCTTTCCTGACTGGATCTGTTGATTTAGGCGATGATGAGGATCTTGCCCCTACTTATTATGGTCTCTATGAGGGGACTGATGATACCTATGAGGAGCCAGAACCCACCCAGGAGACCCCTGCTGCTGAGTAGCCAGTAGTAGCTATCTTTCATTTATATTCTCATCTTATTTATCGGGTTTGTCCCCGATTTCAATATTGAATTCCTGTACTAAAACTTTTGAATCTGTTGTCACATTTATGTTCAGTTGAAATCTTAAGTTTCATTCTCATTTTTATCTTGCCTATGTTATTTGTGAATGAGCTAGTTAGCAAATAATGGATTGACCTAGACAGCGTACTACCGCCGACTCTGCGGCGTAGGCTAGACGTACCCACGCACTCGTGCCCGAATTTTCGGGTGCGGGTCGTGACACATTTTTATGGTGGCCCATGCAGGTCCTATCCTAAAATAGGGTAATACCCTAGGACAGGGTATGGAATAAAATTTGAGGATTCTAGAAAAAGCTCATTCACAGTATAGGGTCCTTATTTCAATTCTTGATATCTTTGCTGCTCAATTTTTCCATCGCCTTTGATTTCCAAGTATTCTATTCTGATCTTCCTATCCCTTAATCTTTCAGAATGGTCCAGACCAGGAACACAGTAGGAGGCACATCAGAACCAGCTGAGCAGAATGTGCCCGAGACGCTTGCACTCCCGCCGCCTCCATCTGTTCCGGCAGTTACTCTGGATGGGGCACAGCTACTTGGAGTGTTCCAGGGACTAGTGGAATCCCAGAAGGAACAAACTGCCCTGCTACGGACCAGCCTTTCAGAAGCTCTTCGGACCCGGGAGTCACCACAAAAGAGGCCAGGAAGTGCCAAGGACTTTAAGAACCTTAGACCCCTGGAATTCTATGGAACTGAAGGCATTCTCTATGCCGATGAATGGATAGAGAACGTAGAGCGACTCCTGAAGACTGCTCGGGTCCCTGATGATCTCAAAGTGGAGTCCGCAAGCCTGCAACTGTTCGACATAGCTCGGACCTGGTTCAGAAATGAACCCCAACTATCTGCTCCTGACCTCACCTGGGAAGATTTTAAGAGGCTATTCAAGGAGAAATTCTATTCCGAAGTGGCTCGGGAAGCTCTCGAAAGCCAATTCGAGAGACTGGAGCAAGGTAGCCTGACTGTTGATGAGTATACTGCTGAATTTAGCAGATTAAGCCACTTTGCGGAGTACATGGTTCGTACCCCGGAGGACAGGGCCCGTAGATTCAAGAAGGGGCTGTCTCCGGATATTCGCCTTGCTGTCACCACCAGCCGAGCTCGCACCTATGAGGAAATCCTGAGCGTGGCACAAGGCGTAGAAAGAGATATGGGGCACAAACTGAAGCGAGAAAGAGATACCGGAAATGCCGGACCCAACAAACGCCCTTTTCAACAACAACATCAACAGCAGAGGGCCCCGCAACAAACTCAGCGTCCTCTCCCTCGAGCCGCAGCACCCCAACACCAAGCTCAAGGACAGAATCAACGAGTTCCCACTTGTGGCTTTTGTCGAAAACAAGGTTGCTTCATATTCACCCCCATTATTAATTTTGAACCTTTTGATCCTTAAACCGGTCTCATTTTCTACCAAGGCTTTCCATCTTTTGAAAGTATCAAACACTTCATATTTATGATTAAAAAAATAAACCATAACTTTCGAGAGTGGTCATCGATGAAAGTCACGAAATAATATTTTTCACCAATCGATGAGATAGTCGTTGGACCCCAAACATCAGAATGAACAAGCTCCAGCTTTTCGTTCTTCGGGATTCTGCCACCTTTCTGAAAGCTGACTCTCTTTTGTTTTCCGAGAATACAGTCCACGCACATGTCAATGTCAATCGACTGAAGATCTGGTAGCTTTCCTTTAAAATGCATAACCTCCATTCCCTTCTCACTCATATGACCAAGTCTCTGGTGCCATAAGTTCGCATTTGGGCTGCTAGCTGCAACAGAAATTGAACAATAACCCATTTCAGTAAAGTAAAGAGTACCGCTTTTCTTACCTCGTGCAATTGTCATTACTCCATTCATGATTTTCCAATCATTTCCATTGAACACCGTGGTACATCCTTCGCTTATCAATTGTTCCACTGAGATTAAATTCTTTCTTAGGTCAGGAATATACATGACATCCTTCAGCTCCCAAACAGACCCGTTTAGCTTAATCTTCACCGTGTCTTTACCGACTATATCACATGGTTGATCATGTCCAAGATATACCTTACCAAGATTTCCAGACACATACTTCTCAAAGAGATCTTTCTGCTAAGTAGCGTAAAAAGATGCTCCAGAATCAAGCACCCAAGACTCATCCTTGCTCTCCAAAGAGCATATCAGCGCATCATTATCTTCCGATGTCGATGCGACATTGGCTTCAGTCTTCGTCTCTCGATTCTTTGGTACACTCCTGCACTGATTCTTGTAGTTCCCAGTCTTTCCGCAGTTCCAACACTCAACAGTCTTCTTGGAATTGTTGGAATTTCTTGACTTGGATCTTCCATTCTTGGATTTTTCTTGGTTGTTCGATCTTTCTCGGTCATTTTTCCTTCCTCTTGACCCCGTTGACAAAGTAGAGGGTGTCAAAGAATCGCCCGACTCTCTCCGTCGAATTTCTTCATTCAGAATAAGATCTCGAACATCGTTGAATTTCAACTTACTGCTCCCCGACGAGCTACTGACAGCCGTGACCGTAACATTCCAACTTTTGGCAGGAAGGACAAAAGTATCAACGCTTGTACCTCGTCATCGAACTCAATTTCAACCGAACTTAACTGGATTGTGATAGTGCTAAGTTCGTTGAGATGTTGAGCCACAGATGATCCTTCAGTCATTCTCAAGTTGAATAATCGCCTCATGAGATGCACTTTATTTGAGGCCGAAGGTTTCTCGTACATATTCGAGAGAGCTTTCATAAGACCAGTCGTGGTCTTCTCTTTTGCAATGTTAAAAGCGACATTGCAGGATAACGTCAATCGTATAACTCCAAGGGCTTGTCGATCCATGAGCTTCCACTCCTCATCCTTCATGTATTCTGGTTTCGTTTCTTCGAGAGGTAGATATAAATTTTTCTGATAGAGATAATCCTCTATTTGCATCTTCCAGAAGCCGAAGTCTGAACCATCAAACTTCTCAAGTTTCATCTTCCCTTCGTCTGTCAGCGCCATTGCTTCTACTCAAATCTGGGTGCCCCAGAATATGCCGATTCTTGGGCTCTGATACCAGTTGTTAGGGAATACCTGCAACCAGATTAACAAATAGAGCAAAAATAAAAGACACAATATTTACGTGGTTCATCCAACACTGGCTATTTCCACGGGCTGCTGCAGGACTTTCACTATAAGTGAGAAAATTACAGTGTTTACAAACACTCACAACTCATAACTCATAACTCACAATACTTCTCGATTCAAGAAGGAACTCTGAAAATTGCACTCTCAATTTTTTGCCTAACACTTGAAGAGAATATTGCTTGTAGTTGATAATTTTTGTGTGTCCTCAAATGAAGAGGAAGCCACCTATTTATAGTGCACAAGAATGAACATGATGGTTCATCAATGAACATGAAGTTCATCTAAGTTTGAGACTTGCACTTTTTGCCCCTTGTAAGTTGTGCAACCAAAGTGAGTTGTTCTAATCATTGAAATTTGTTAAAGTCTTTGGAAAGCATTAACAACTTCCACCTCTTCGGCCGCGAATTTGCGGACTTGTAGCCCACTAACCACGTCTACGTACATTAGTCGTATCGTCCCCAACTTCATTTACGCTCTATCCTTCTCTCCACTCCATCCTCTCCACCGCCGGCGCGATCCAGTGTCGTGTGAGACTGGATAACACGTTCGTTTCCGACGAAGTGTGATAACTGAATTGGCTGAAACGTCCATTCTTTCTACCAATTCTTCTCCCACATCCTGGTTGAAGAAGTGGATGTGGGAGAGCTGTTTTGGAAAGGGATATGAACTTCTCCTGTGTCCCATCTCCACTCCCATCCTTGTCTACATCGTCTTATCAAATAGTGAAAGTGAAGTGAAAACCCAAACCCACTATACGTATACCAAATAAAATGCTTCCTACCTTAATCTTAGTGGGACAATTTGCAAACCAAGGAATTGCACGCGCGTAAAAAAAATTTGTTAAAAGTAATAAATTAAATATAAATTTATTATAAATACTATCATTCTTAGGAATTGAACTCAGGTAACCAAATAAAATACTTCTTACCTTAATCACTTGAGTTAAAGTAATTAATATCAAATTAGGTAATTAAATAAATAAATAATATAGTATTTATAAATGACTTATACACATAGCTCTCTCTCTCTCTCTCTCTCTCTCTCTATATATATATATATATATATATATATATATATATATATATATATATATATATATACACACACACACGTGTGTAACAAAAATATTATAAAAAATTTAAAAGAATTTAAAAAAATTTAAAAAAATTTTAAAAAATTTATTTAAAAAATGTTATTCTTAGAAATTGAACTCAAGTAAACCAGAAAAATACCATCAATCTTCACCACTTGGATTAGAGGTATTTAATTATAAATATATCATATTAGACAGCTAAATACTTGATTAAATTTTTTTATAAACTAATAAAATATTTAAATAATTATTTAATTATCTTCTTCTTATTTTTAAAAAATAATAATATTCTTAAGTCTTTTATTTTTGAATCGTTTTTCATCCTCGTTATAATTTACCATGTTGAGCATTTGGGTTTTAACGAAGGAGAAGGAAGTAGCTATTGTTGGCTTTATGTATGCGATAGGATCCACACACGACACTGGATGGAACACTACTAATTAAAGAAAGAATTAAAGAGAGGGTATAGTGTGCGTGTGCCCACATCTAAAGCAAAGCCAGGAAGGATGGAAAGATTCAACTTCAAGTTCTTGAAAAGTGCACCCCGTTCCAACCCAAAGAAAAAAAAGAAGAAAAAAAAGTTGTCAGTCGTCAAAACCGTATCTAGAAAAGCATCGATAATTGTTACAGCCAACCTCCACCATTGACCCACTCAAATAATTTAATTAAATTTCTCTCAATTGCCGAAACAAGGTCCATGTTGCTGGAGCCATTCATAAAGACACCATGGAATCGAGCAAAAGAATACGCAATTAAATAGCTATGGAAAAGGACACAGAAGCAGTATCTATTTATTTACAAATAAAGATGGATGGCAATGGCATCCACCGTCACATGGGGCATGTGACGATGACAAGGGGAGACGGACAGAGAAGACCAGAAACTTGGAGTTGTGTGTATGTGTATGTATGACCATGCAACCAACCATCCAAATAATGAAAACATGAAAGAGTCGTGCTCCATTTTTTTACTTTTTATATACATATATATCTACCTGGTAAAAGTTAAAACTGGACTGATAGTATTAGCTTGACTGGGGCTCTCTCTCGTTTGATAATACTCTGCCACCACTTCCCATAGAGTAAGTTTTCTGTTTGTTCCTATTTTTATCGCTAGTGGACAAACAGTACCTTGCCTTTCTTTGTATTTTTATTAGTCCAGAAATTAATTAAGCAGGAGTAGAGAGACGGAGGAAGAAGGAGAGGGACAGAAGTGTCAGGGGCCGTTGGTACTGCAACTCTACTACCGGGCCCCACCAGTAAAGGTCGGAAAGGTGAGATGCCTATCACGATGACATATACGTGCTCGGCCCATCAATGCTGAAACAGATTTAGTGCCACTAAAAAAATTGTAATTAATTAATCTCGCTTCTCGTGTCGGTTGTCCTCCATCAATTTGACCGTACCTGCCCCCCGCTCCTTTCCTTTTCTAGTAAATTAAAATATTATGTAATTAATATTATTAAATCCGTCCATCCGTTTGCTTTCCGGGCCAAAGTAGTAAATAAATACAATATCATTTTTTTAACGTGTTGAGTGTATAAATATAGCGAGTGCATAACTCATACTACTGTCCCATAAATAATGGCAGTGCAGGCGCAACCTCATCTTTCCAACGCCTTCTTCTCCACCACCAGCACCAGGTTAGAGAAATTGATGGAAAATATATTTTGTGATATTTTAATTCATTTCTCCCGATTGACCGATTTTCTAAAATCTCCGGTCATCGTCTTCCTCCAGGATGAACATGCTCGATGAGCTCCCCATGCAACAGTACCATCTCGCCGGAGCGCAGAGCGAACTGACCTACTGCAACGGCGCTTCTGATTCGAGAAAGAGAGGACGAGAAGAACATCAGGAGTTCTCACCACCTGTGGCGGTTAACATGAACGTCAACAACCACAACCTCCCGATCCAGTTCCGCTACCAGCAGCAAACACCGGCTCGCGCTGTCGATACGGCCGAAACATCCACCAGCGGAGGAGGACCGGTCCTCTCTCCTCTCGCAGTTGATCTCTACTCCCATATTTACCGGCACAACGTCGAGATCGACTCCATTGTAAAGCTCCAGGTACGTAATTAGTAGTACTTCTCGATCGATCGATCTCGATTTTGTTTGGTTTGTTAAATATTTATTTTATATTTGCAGAGCGAGAGACTGAGATTTGTATTGGAAGAGAGTCGGAAGCGGCAGTGCCGATCGCTGATTTCGGTGCTGGAGAGTAAGCTGGCGACGAGACTCAAGGAGAAGGAAGCGGAGCTGGAGATTGCGAACAGGAGGAACGCTGAGCTGGAGGAGAGGATCAGACAGCTCAGCTCCGAGAACGAGGTCTGGTTCAACGTCGCCAAGAACAACGAGGCCATCGTCTCCAGCCTCGAGCAGCTCCTCATCGGCGCCAACGCCGTCGCCGCTGCTCCGGCGGCCGACGTCGAGGAGGGGTACGGCGACAGCGACGGCGGCGCCGACGACGCGCAATCCTGCTGCTTCGAAGGGGACACCGCAGCCGGCGGCGGGACGGGGAGGAGGCTGTGTAGGGTTTGTGGCCGGAACGACGTCGGCGTGCTGCTGCTGCCGTGTCGGCATCTGTGCGTGTGCAAGGAATGCGAGTCCAAGGTGGACACGTGTCCGATCTGCAGCGCGAGCAAGAACGCTTCTCTGCACATTTGCATGTCCTGATGTGTGCCCCACCGAGGTTAAAATCCGCTGGGTCTCGTATGTTTGTTAATTTTGTTCATTTACAGACTGACAATGAAGAAGGAAAATCCTTAATTTTGGTATTGGTATATTCATAATGAATTATTAATGTTCTTGAAATTTGGTAGAAAGCAATGGTGTCAAAATTGTATTTGCATTTTTTTCTCATTTTATTGTCTTTATTGCGGAAATGAATTTTTTTAAAAGGAAAACTTGATATTTAATTTTATTTTACAAATATATTTTTATATATCCTTTCCACCGAATTAGAACTAAGTCCAGAGTAGTTGAAAATTGATATTGTACTTCAAGAATACAAAGATGGGAGATGACATGAATCATGAATGAATGGATGGAGAAATTGCGCAACTTCTCAAATCCGGTTGCTTCTTGTGCTTTGAATGATAAACCTCTTCAAGAAGACAATTTTAATTTCTTTAATTATTTAGCATTTACATATTTCATTGTCATCGGTTCCTTTAGGTCAGGAACGCTTATATGGTTTGAGAGAAACTACATGTCCATTAACCAGGTATATACAGTAAAGGGGGTAATGTTTTTATTATGAATTTTTATTTATTTATTTTCATTATATCCGATTTTTTCTCCATATACGTTTTCTCGAACTCTTCTATACTAGTAAAGCACTGACCGTGCTGTCACAAATTGGAAGAATTCGGGACTCACATCTGTTCTATTACCGCGCTAGAGTCCAGAAAATTGAAAAAAAATTAAAATTATTATTATTATTATTATTATTAATACTATTCTTTCGTTGGAGTTAAATTCAAGAAAGTTGTTTTCTATCTTAACAATTTAAATTAGAGTTATTTAGTTATATAATAAAGATGCACATATGTTATACGTATTTTAATAACTTTTTAATTAATTATTTTTATACGTGAGAGAATAGCAAAAGTGCAATATATTTTTCTTAAAAAAATCATTCTATTGATAATTACATAGTTGTCTTTATCAAATTTAATAAATTATATTAATTAGTAAAGTTAGGAAAAGTATTTTTGGAAGAAGAAGAAAAAATTTATGGTGAAACCAAAATTTTTTATTATGTAATAGTATAGATTATATTAGGTAGGTAAATAATTAGTTAATTTTTAAAATAATTAATAGAGTATTTATAATCTTAACTTATGTTAGTAGAGATAGAAATATAAGACATGAATGTATTAATAGAAAGAAAAATAATTAAGGTTTCAAACTTTCTCATTGCAAATGTTAGAACTTAAATTCTAAACGGATAAAATACAATATCTAAAAAGCTAATTAGGTCTAAAATAAATGATAGACAGAGACTTGGTTCAGCTATTAATTTTTGAAAATTGCTACCTTAATAAAAAAAAATTTAGTGACTAATATAAAATTTCATTACTCAATCCTCCTTGGCTATGTTAGTTTGTATCTAAAATGTGTCTTTGCTAAGTAGTTTCGAGTTTGAGATTCTGGTTAAGTGCAGGGTCGACCCTAAGCTTACGGGGTCGAGCCGAACTTCCAAAATGGATCCCAGACATAATGTAAGAAAAAAAAAAAAACCTATTATGTCCACAAAGAATTGAGCTAGGCCTACTGTGTGCAAGTTTAACATAATAATCAATTTACCATAACTCTTTCGTCTTAAAAGTGGTTCTAGGTCTATTGTAGATGTAACCATGTTGGTCCTCCTTTGGTCTTGGGGCCTGCGCGGTCGCCTGGTCTGCGAGTTGAAGGGTAGGGTTTGGTTCGAACGGAATATTTTTACGAACTTATAAATCAATTCAAATACATATTAGTGAAACATCTGAGTTATTTTTATGGCTCAAAATAATTAAATTTGGCAGCAAATTAGTTTCTTCCATTTAACTAACATGTTGGATAAAGAGATCGATTGGGATAGGCTATCATTAAGTTCTTGTTTGGTTCATGGAATCAGAACTGTGAGATAGAAAAGTCATTACATTTTTATGTTTGGGTACCATAGAAAATTAGTAAAAAAAACTAATTTTCAATGGAAAGAAAACTCATCCCATGAATTTACTTTTTCACTCCCAGTTATTCATTTTCTTTTCCAATTTTTCAGACCTTTTCAAATGTCGAATTTTTTTAATAGAAATTACAATTTTTTTCTTAAAATGTAAAAGATTAAATTTTTTTTTTACTTCCTTTTCTAGAAATCAAACAGACCCAAGAAAACGAAAAAGAGGAAAAAAATAAATAGTCCATCATTAATATTTATACTGTTGGAAACTTGGGTAGTAAGTTCCAAAACTGATAAAGCTTTGGTTATTAACAAAATTTAGTATACCAACTTGCAAGTTTAGAAATAATATTCAGTTGCAAATTAGTCAATCAAATTGATTTATAATCCTCCAAGATCCAAGAATGTTGCATGTTAGTTTAAATATAAAACGAAGGAATAAATCTTGAAACGTGCCTAATTTACCAACTGAGAAGAGATTGAGAAAAAGCAAAGAGAAGGACAGGAAAACCCAATGCTTATCTGAACAATTTGCTGAACAATGACATCCAAACTTATTCTATGTCCACCTTTCCTTTTCACATAAATCGTCATATAAAAACAATAACATACGCATCCATCAATCTCATGAAACCCTTGACTCACAAATGTTTTCTTTAAAAGCTAAAACCTAATCTATACATAATTTAGTCACTAGAATCAACAAAGGTTTCTTGCGTTGGCAAATTAAAGTTCCTCCAGCTGCCACTTTTTTGTTTGTCTCCCTTCTGCTCATCAGAACCAACCTGGTACTATCACATGTGCCTAGATACCAACTCCTGATCAATATTTTAAAAATCGAACTGAAAATCGATCCGGATAAGACACTGAATCGGATGAAACTAGTAGTTCAACTCCTAAATTAATTTAATTGGTTCAAGTTCAATTCCATCTGGACATTGATTTTTACAAAAGTACTATTTATATTTATTTTTTGATAAAATAGTGAGTCAACATTGATCCGGTATGAAAAAACTATTGGCTTACGGGTCAACCGGTTGAATCGGTCGATCCGATCTGATTTTTAAAATGCTATCCTAAACATGCACGATTAAGTATTTTTGAATATTCTTAAAATAATAGTTGTTTATATATTTTTTGTACCGTATAAATTAGTTCATTAACTATTGAATTTTTTACTAGATTTTAAATTAATTGGTACCGTTCAAAAAGACACATCCAACAACCGTTAATTCGTAAATATGTAGAAATGTTTAATCACGCACGAAAATCACACACACACATACACACCACACACACACATATATATATATATATATATATATATAAATATATATATATATATATATATATATATATATATATATATATGGTAAACAGGATATGAGTCATAGTGTTCATATTTCTGCACGAGTCATGTACATGTGGACCAATAAGAATATACTTCTACATCACATGTGCACCCATGTGCACTAGTATACTTTATTTCTATTGGTACACATGTGCATGATTCATGTAGAAATATAAGCACTATGACTCATATTTCGTTTATCTCTACACACACACACACACACACACACACACACACACACACACACATATATATATATATATATATATATATATATATATATATATATATATATATATATATATATATATATATATATTGTATATGGAGTTTTAAATTTAAACAAGGACTATTTGATATTATTCTCCTCTTAGATTAGATATATTGATATGATCTCCTGTTAGATTAAAAGTTGAAAATATCCTCTGAAAGTATCGTTAAAAATTCTTTAAAGACACTTTCAAAACTCATTAACGATATTTTCAGAAGGTATTTTAATTTTTAATCTAACAGGAAGATAATATTAATATATCTAATTTAAGAGAGAGAGAGAGAGAGAGAGAGAGAGAGAGATAATATGAAATAATCCTTTAAACAATTGATAGTGATTGTGATGATGATGCGTTCTCGTTCAAAATGCATGCCTGACAGCATCGACAGGCAAGAAAGGTGCATGTTAGAGAAGAAACAATTAACTTTAAGCAAAGTAAGAGGATAGCTTAATTAGTTTGAAAATCAGATCCCCACTGACTAAATAAACAACAAAAATAAGATGTAAAGATTCCTAAGCTAGATGTGTACATCTTCATCTGTCACACACAAGCAAGATTAAGATTACAAGAAGATTGGGCACCCTATCATGCTGTGATGCCCATGCATTGTTGGTGGCCAACTTGCATTCTTGATTAATTTGATAATCTACAATTACTTGTATTCTAATTAATCTTGATCCAATAATTAAGCTATAGATGATTTGTTTAATAATAATGTCAAGTTTACACCAAATGAATTACAATTCATTTACAACCATCACTAACATGGTAGACGGTTTAAATGCATTATAATTTTTGGTTGTAATTATGCATTATCCTTGGTTTAATATCCTAGTATTGTTTGCTCGACTTCTATTGCGTAAATATTTATTTGAAGTATATATAATTTTTACTACATGATAGCCAACCTAAAGGTCTACTGTTTTATTTTTTTTCTGAATTATCTGCGTAGTAGCTAAGGTCACTCATCAGAAGATTGATTAAACTAATAATGAAAATAGTTTGAGTTGCAATTGTTTCGTGGTTTGTTCTAAAGGAAAAGATTTTTTATTTCATAAATCTTCTATAGTTAAGTGTCAAATACTCCACTGCGATGGTTGTCTCGCCATCCATTGAACAAACAATCTACTGATACATATATCCTCTGATTAAATATCGAGGCAAAGAAGAATGCAACAATCAATGTGAACAAGCACATTTGTTACCGAATTTTCTTCAATTTTTTTACCATTATTTAGTTTCAGGGCCATATATGTATTTAAATTTTGAATTTATATTTTCATAACGTGCAGGAGAGGATTTAGGTCCGTCGTGACGGCTGACTTTATATGAGTGTTAATTTCGTTTACGTATCTGTAGTATTCGAAATTTAAATTTAGCTTTAGGAATTTGTGTTTAAATATTTATTTTAGACGGTCAATCGAAATATACTGGTAAGATAATATTTTTTTCCTTTTTATTTTTTTGAGGATATAAAAATCTAAATATATTATTTCGAATATTATAAAGGACCTAAACCTAAATAACCTTTCTTTTCCATCTGGGTGAAACAAAAAACATCACACAGTTTGATTCATTTAAGCTCTTACTCTGCTTTGTCATGTTCCCAAGTAAACAAGAGTGCACCCCCTGTCACATGACAGATTATGGTTTATGAGAGAGAGAGAGAGAGAGAAGCAGACTGCAGAATAGTGAAAGAGAAAGATGCTCAGAAAATAGGACAAGTACTCATAAAAGTTAGAGAAAAAGAAAATGAAAAAGAAAAGAAATGTGAAGATAAAAAAGATGGTGGAAATCTGGCATATGAGAAGTGCAGAAATATTACAGGCAGACAGGGGAAACGTACAGCAGCAGCATGGGTCACGGTCAGGCCAATAGACAGGGGCCATAGGGGTAGGACTTGATACAAAGGGACAATCCTTACCAGTAAGGAAAGAAAATAAGTACTCTGCTGCCGCTCCCTACAGAAGGACAGTTCTGTGGGGCTGAGGATGTGGGGCCCAGTTCTGACGAGAAAAACCATAATCTTGGAAAGGGATCCCCAAGACTTGTGCCCTCCAAATTAAATGAAAAGTGGAAATAAAATGTGGCTACATTTCTGATGTTAATATTTACAATAATGCTAAGTTTACTACCAAATGCTTACAACCTTCTTACAACTCTCTCTTCCTCCCGCTATGTGGGCCACCTCCGGGCCCATCTTTTCCTCCAATGAACGACTGCCATTTGGCATTTTTGTCACATGGCATTTTTGTCATGTGGTGGCCATCCGAACAGCCATTGGGTCCCACCTCTCCCCCTCCTCCAATGGGTAATCTCCACGTGGGCGCCACGTGGCCGCCACGTGGAGGTTGTAAGAGGGTTGTAGGCATTTGGTTGTAGTCATAGCACTGCCGTAATATTTATAATATATATATAATATTTTTAAGAGATTGATAAGAGAACAAAGAAACTAAATTTTTTTTATCGTCTTCGGAGAAGTCGTGCAGGAAGCACTGTCTTAAGAATTGATTCGAGGTCTATGTACAGACGTTTCTCGGAAGCTCCTAGTAGTAAAATTCTCTGACTACCGGGTTCTTTTCGTTGCACACAACTCGAAGAGAGAGACCGAACTTAGATCTGTCCAGAACAAGGATTTAGAGAACATGATGTGGTTCGAGAGAGCTCCACGTAGGAGAATTTTTTTATCTGAAAATGAAGGAGGAGGAGACCACAATATATATATAGGCAGTTCCTAAACACAGCCACGGACAGGATAGTAAATGGCTCATAAACAGACCATTAAGAAGCAATAACAAAAGGAAAGAAACGTGGAAGAATTGTTGTCAAAAGAGTTATTACAGAAGCTGTCACAAGTGTTCAATGAACCTGGACATAGTGCCTCAACGTTCAAAATTTGAATGAGTCAAACCGGTTCAAAAAATAAAGGGGAGAATTTTTTTTTTTGGATCCCAGCCCTAACCCGAAGAGTAAATTGGATCTGCATTCGGCGTTCGCAGGTGTGGGCACGTACCCGTTACGCACGCCGAACCGAGCCGAGCCGGACGGCGGCGGCGGCGCGCGCGTGTGCCTCAAGAGGTTCCCCACACAACGTCTTTAAGAGAGCAATGAAGAAGAACTAATATATACATACAAGGGGGGAAGTGGTCCAACCGATGTGGGACTAAAGGAAAAAGGAAAGTTGAACTTTTGCTCAAACACAACTAACAACCCCCACCCCCCAAAAGGTCAAGTTCCGAAATAAAGTGACAAAGAAATTAAAAGAAAAAGTTTCTGGGTAGGTATATACTATGCATAGATGAGATGGACTACAGCATTGAATCTCACTTAGTGACTATTATCTTTGTCTGAAAAATGCTTGATGGACTATGCCTTGAATCCGACTTCTTTTACCAGATTCAGAAAATAGCACACATAGCGCTAGAGGTTCTGGGTCTAACGGGTGACACTTTTGGTTGGCCATGCGCACTAATCCAAATTCATGAGAGTTGTCTGGGATCGTCCTATCCCATAGTCGCGGCCTTTACGACCTCTCATATAGGTAAGTTCTTAAGGGTTGGTGATAGGTTTCAACCCCGCATATCAGCTTAGACCTATTAAGAGTTTTAAAACTCATCCTAACCATATCACTCAAGAACACTGTCACCATAGGGATGGGGAATCATTGTACGCATATACAACCACTTGGGCATTATAGAATAAGATTTTAATCTCGGGTCAGTGGTCCATAAATGTCACCTAAGTCCAGCTTGTTCCTACCCATTGAACCGGCTTCTTGGGATCTCTAGTCAAACTCGGTTGGGTTGCCACTGTTGGTGACTTTACTTATGGGCTTAACCCCATCCCCTTCGATGATTCGAGGATCAAATTCCTAGACAGACCCTTCATCAAGTGGTCTGCAAGGTTCTTTTCTGACTTTATATAGTCAAGAACCAAGCCCAATAGGCTCTTTATAGACTTGAAGCGCAGCTGCAGGTGCATGTTTATCTTATCTTTCACATAATCCTGCTTTAGTAGTTCCATAACAGATTTATTATCACAATTTATAGAAATTGCAGGAACAAGACTAACAGAAACAGGTATATGCATAATAAGGTTTCTTAGCCATTCGGCTTCAGTACATGTAGTGTCCAAGGCTATCATTTCGGAGTCCATTGTACTGCTAGCTATGATAGTTTATTTACATGAGCCCCAGGAGATTGCAGCTCCTCCTAGAGTAAAAACATATCCAGTAGTGGATTTTACATCATGTGAGTCGGTTACCCAGTTTGTATCTGAATAACCTTCTATGATATCAAGGTGTCTAGTATAGTACAACATATAATCTAGAGTACCCTTAAGATATCTAAATACTCTTTCTAATGCTGTCTAATGTAACTGATTTGGGTAACTAGTATATCTACTTAGTCTCCCAATAGCAAATGCAATATCAGGTATGGTCCTGTTTGATATATACATGAGAGAACCTATCATCTGAGAATATTTATGTTGTTCCATGGGAGAACCCTCATTCTTCTTGAGAACAACACTACTGTCATAAGGTATAAGGGCATGTTTCTTATTAAAATACTCAATTTTTTTAGCATTTTCTTGATAGAGTGTGCTAAGGATAGAGTATGTCACGCCCCGATCTCCCGCAGGCAAATCGGCCGTTTCCGCTAGGCGGGAATCACCCTCGCCAGCGCTCCCGCGGAACGATCGCTTGACCCATCCGGGCATGATGCCGCACGAGCGTAAACTGCGCCCGTGCAAGGCCGTGATTCATTGGCTGGCGGTAAGAGTTCTAAGCAACAGAGTCGCACAGATTGTCCGAGTGCAGCGGAGTCATGAACGCATAGCGATTCGGTAACAAGTTCTCTGAGTTGACAAATATAGCGAAAGCATTGAAACACAAGTTGAAGTAAAGCAAGCTCTTTTATTGATATGAACAAGTGTTACAGGCGGCGTATAGCCGAGATTACAAGTCGCTCAAGCCTCTCTCTCTGAAACAGTAAAAGCGTGCCAAGTGGCTACAACTGTGGAATGATTGTACAGGCGATGTTCGGGCTATGTTCACAATATTATGTCTTGTATATGTGCTTCTGTTCCGGACGCACCGTTGCTTCGGAGTGATGTCCACACCTTAGCACGCACGAAGGAGGCATCCGCACCGAACGAGGTTCTTCCGCACCTTGCATACAAACTGGTGGATTATCAGTACATTGAATGCACTGATGGGGATGCTACTCGCCCGCTCGACAAATCCAAACACGTAATACAGGTTCCGTGTACAACTATTTAGTTATCTTTCTAGTTGCCTTAGGATCAGTTTTATGCAAATATTGAATAGCCTAACGTGTCGGGCAGTGCGCAGTGCAACATGAGAGGAAACACGGCGAGACTTACCAACTTACCATCTCTTTCCCTGTCCAAGGCAAACATTCAGGCAACATTGTTAATTCAAGCACGACAAGTATAAGCATTCAGGAGGCAAAGGATATGCAAACACGAGGGTCATTTTAACATGATCGTTCAGGTGTTCAGTTATTCTTGATGCGATGCAGTGACTCGCACGTGGATAGCCGCTAAGCGAGGATGACTTATCTATATGAACAGGAGTCGCTGGCATAGCCATTCAGGACGATAGTCACTGGCGGTAATGGTATGCAGCGAAAGTACAAGGAGCGCTACATGCCATCCCATCCAGCACAATGGACTATACAATACGGTTCAGTCACTGGAGATAATGTATGCAGCGAAAGAACAAGGGGCGCTACATGCCATCCCGTCCAGCACAATGGACTGTACAATAACGTGAGTTCCATCCGGATCGGATCGGTCCCAGTGCCCCGGTGACCGTCCGTAGAACTATACCTCGTTTCCGAGTTGTCCGCGACATGCAAGTATTGGGTCTTTCCAATTATTACGAGATACACGAGAACAAGAGTGCACTAGAACAAGAGAACACGAGTGCACACAAGAACACGAGTACACAAGATACTTGAATCTTGTTTCGGTACAGTAACTTGCCTTGATGCATTCCCCTGGCTCGGGGCTGCTTGGTGACCCAACGGTCCCGGATACTTGCAGGTTCAATCATGCACGGAACGACTACTTAGTAGTCTTCCGGGGTTTAGATGAAAACAAGGCAACATTCAAGCAGACAAGCATGCGTTTCTAAGAAACATAAGTAAACACGTTTGCTCGGACCCGAAGGTAAGCCGAGAGATGAAACCGTTAAGGGACTTAGCATGCGAGGGTCTGAATATAATCAATATTTCATTTTCCATGTTCTAGCAAGAAATACAAGTTGGGATTATTTTCTTAGCTAGGTGCGTTGGATTCATTAGTATGCAGGGGGTGAATCACCTAGCGACTAGCATGAATATTCCAGATTTTATGTGTGCTGGCTAAGCAAAGACAAGTTCACCGTAGCCACCCACCTTAGCGATGATTCGCCTCGGTAGAGTGATACGTCAAGCGAGCCTCTGAAAGCCTAAGCCGGATCCTATAGGGACAAGTCTGGATATCCTTTGCTTCTCATTTGAGGCAAAGCGGGTCGGGACAGTTGCACTTTTGCCGTTTGAGACGGCAGTCCGCTTGAGCGGAACGGGGTGTTACAGAGTATAGCCCTCATTGTATTTGGACAGTTGTATGCCTAGAATCAAGTTGGCTTCACCTAGATCTTTTATATCAAACTGGCTGGATAAATAGTCTTTGGTATTAGTTATCAATTCTAGTGATGATCCAAAAATAAGGATGTCATCTACATACAAACATAAGATGACACAACTTTCATCTAAAATTTTGGAGTATATACATTTGTCATACTCATTTGGCACAAAACCATATCCTGAGATGACTATGTCAAATTTGTTGTGCCATTGCTTGGGAGCTTGCTTTAGGCCATAAAGAGATTTAACTAATCTGCAAACTTTCTTTTCTTGGCCTTTAGTAATGAAACCTTCAGGTTGCTCCATGTAGATTTCTTCCTCTAGGTCCCCATTTAGAAATTATGTCTTTACATCCATTTGATGGATTAACATATTATGAATGGATGCTAAGGCTAGAATGGTTCTAATAGAGGTGATCCTACATATAGGAGAGTATGTATCAAAATAATCTAGTACCTTTTTCTAGGTAAAACCTTTGGCTACTAATCTAGCCTTGTATTTCTCTATGGTACCATCGGCTCTAAGTTTCTTTTTGAATATCCACTTACAACCTATGGGTTTACTACCTAAAGTTATGTCTGCTAGAAACCAAGTATTGTTCTCCATAATGGAGTTATACTCACTGTTAATGGCTTCTTTCCAGAAAGGGGAACATGAGAAGATATTGCTTCTTCATAAGTTGATGGATCACCCTCTATCAAAATAGTGAAGAAACCTTCTCCTAATTTCTTTTCAATTCTTTCTCTTTTACTCCTTCTAGGTTCTATATTTTATTCGGATTATGAACTAGATATTTGAACATGAGAGCTAGTGGACGGAGCAAGAGAGGAGTTGGAGGGAGAGAAAGAAATTTTATCTTTGAAAGGATATATATTCTCAAAGTAAACTGCATCTCTTGCTTCTATAATAGTATTGTTAGAGATTTCATTTACTTCTGAGTGAGTAATAAAAAATCTATTGACATTGCTATCTAGGGCATATCCTATGAATACA